>DWLO01000401.1:0-21001 GCA_018245335.1 Dalla quadristriga | reverse complement strand
TGTGACAAGTATTGTGACAAGTATTGTGACAAGTATTGTGACAAGTATTGTGACAAGTATTGTGACAAGTATTGTGACAAGTATTGTGAGAAGTGATCGTAAATTGTGTATCGTAACAAGTATCGTGACAAGTGATCGTATATCGTGTATCGTAACAAGTATCGTGACAAGTGATCGTATATCGTGTATCGTAACAAGTATCGTGACAAGTGATCGTGACAAGTGATGATATACGTATCATAACAAGTATTTCGTCAAGTCGAATGTATTCATAATTATGTAACAGGTGTCTTTATTATTATAAAAAACTATCATTATATATTTTACTATATATTTTTCATTTATAATATCAGAAAGATAGATAATGAATACAAAGCTTTATAAAACGTAGGCACTGAAACGAGGTTATTCGAGAGAAATGATGGCCTGACGTTGATTTATGGTTGCGCTGAGGTTGCGACTCGCTGCTAGGGGCAGGTTAACGCTAAATGTATTTAATCTTGTTAAAGTACATAGGGTACGTGAAAGGTATTATTCGAAACGGGTAATTGTTGGGTACGTTTTGTTGTTAATTATTCGCAAAATGTATTTGATCAAAAGTTAGTATTAACTACACAACTTGGATAAGTTTCTAGACTTACCTAGCCTATATAATAATAAATAATAAATATAATCACTTATGATTGATTTTGTTATAATAGCTACAACACCTCCGCGTAACAAAATAATTCAATATAACACATAATTCCCACTGCAGGGCACGTGCCTCTCCTCACACTGGAGGAGGCCTAGAGCGTTATCCACCACGCTGCTCCAATGCTATGCTATTCAATATAATAGCTAATAATAATTCAACATAATATTATAGAAATAGTATCAGCATAAACAGGATCATTTGAAAATAAGACAAGCTAGCATACGTATTCGGGTTTTTGCTACCAGATATGCACTATAAAATTTGTACGTGAACATAGCGGATTCATATTTAGGCTTCCTGAAACCGAAAGCGTTTCGTTTAATCCGCTTAGCGTTCACAATATTTTGGGCGCTACATGTGTAGTCGACAAACAACCGTTTATTTACTCACACATGGATTTGTAAAAGGTTGAAGTCATTATTTAATGGCGACCTATTTTTAAAGGCAGTGATATATTTTCATGCATTTTATTTTACAGACTGTTATCCTCTATTTATTAACTTTAGACTTTTCCGTACAAACGTAAACAACAAATAACTAAAATGTTTGTGGTTCTACGCCCAAAACTAAGCATGATATCTATTTGTCTCAACATTATCTAAGTATACTCCTAAACAAAACAGAAAAAAGTTATAAGTTTGGAAGTTCCGAGCCACAAAAGATCCATTTTTCAACACGAATTTTAACGCGTATATCAGGAGTATGTAAACTGCAATGAAATTTAACTAGGTATATAGTATATTTGTTCAAAAGTTCAAATAACTTGATTTAACGAAGATACATTACGTAGTTTAAAAAAAAACTCCGAAGGACTATTAAAAATCTCCCAGTATATTCCCGTCCTACGCCGAAGCGGGGAGGCGCTCCACCCTATTTTTTTTTAAAACACTAATCACGTTAGCTTATACCAAGTACTTCAGCCGCGCCCATTACCGAGTTTGGCTGTTGGGAATGCGGACTCTTAAACAATGATGATAAAATATTGAACTTTTTACGACCCGAGTACAAACATTTATCTGCCAAATAAATGTCTGCACCCGCCGGGGACCGACCCACGGCTCGTTAGACAGGGTCACAGACCAACGCGCCACCGAGTATATATCTATACAATTAAATTTACCTGGAGAGTATGACATACAAGCGAAAGAATGTCACTCTTAATTAGAATAAGTACGAAGAGACAACTAAAGTAAAGAAAAGACAAGTAAAGATAGAGTAATCGATATCTGTCAGGCCTACTCGGGGCAAATCCCACAAGGCTTATTGCCAGCTGCCTCAAAATAAGACCTATTTTTGTGTAAATATCTTGAACATGCAAATTTCGTCTCCAATAAGAGACAGGTAAATAAATGCCCTTTTAAAATACAAATATTCTGTATGGCGCACTACATTGTCGATATACAAGGGATCTAAGTTGGATATATACTAAAGGACGGGTATCTTTTGAAGATTTCCCCCCCGTAACAAAAAAAAAAAAAAGGCAGCAATCTCTACCAGACAACTTTTGGGTATAGTACCCTACCTACCCTACCTTACAAAAAATCAAGTAACATAAGTAAGTACCAAGTAAGTACATAGTTTTAAAGTTTTAAGTTTAAATTAATTAAAACCAATTCTCTGATATGCCATAAAGATCGAGTATGATTGTTCAGGTAATTGTACACCCGATCCATTCATCGTTGAATTTTATCAGAAATTTTTATTAGTAAGGCTCTTTCTTTGATCACGACTGTACATTTCGCATACTGGGCAGAGTCACACTGAAACAACCCATTTATGAAGGTCCTCTGACACTAAAATATTCAACGAAATTGTTTAGGATCATACTGTCGCGCGGGAATGATATTTTTATGCATATTGAGACCTTCGTAATATCTTAAGCAATGAAAATGACAAGTTTATATACACATATGTACATAAGTTTACACGTTTGTATGGTGGCACAAATGTTTTTGATGCTACACTGCTTTTCTTTCCAAACATGCATTAACATTATAGGCAATAATTATAAGCTATTGTATACTACTGTATATATATCTTCTGTTTATATTACTTGCTGTAATTACTTTGTGTGTACAATAAAGAGTATTCTATCTATCTATTCTATCTATCTATACTAATTAGGTAGGTGTATCTTGCTTCTATATCAATTGGAAAATTTCGAACGCAAAGGATGTAGGAAAAACTAGACGCGAGTACCAGGCGTTCACAAATCAGAAGACGTTACCATAACAACGGCGGCAGCGCGGCTGGGGAGGCCAACCTCTGTCCCCCCGCGGCAAGCTGCTTTCCCGCGCCCTACTCTACAGCTGTTTCCCTATACAACGCTATAGGCGCGCTTCCTGCCCATAATGGAAGCCTGTGAACGCGTTTTCATATATACTGCCTTCCCAATGCTTTGCAGGATCCGAATGTATATTTTATTCCTACCGTGTTGTATACACGGATACGCCTTCGTTCCGGATTAACAATGCTGCGTACATTTTTGATTAATGTTCAGGTTTTTACGAGGAGAAAGATAATGTTGACTATTACTTTATCAGGGCAAAAAAATCGACTCGGTGAGTGATTTTGGGAGAGTGCCAAGACGTCACGCAATGATCATACACAAGGAACTCTAACGGAGCAATAACCCGACAAAATAACTCTTGAAGTGCTTTATGATAGTTGTCTCGCAGTCATAAAAATGTAAAGTGAATAACGTTATAATTTGACAAATTTTGACGGATCGCATCAAAATGTATTGCATTCAAGTAATGTATTGTGCACTAGAACTTTTATTGCACGAACGTTTGCGAAGTACTTCTGTTAACTCTCGACAACCTAATGCTAATAGGCGCGCATTCAAAATTCCAACAACAAAACACATCTCGAGCGTTTTCCCGCGCGAACACAAGTCATTTTTCGAGCGTCTAGAGCGTCAGGAAGTGTCGCATGCGGTAGAGTTGCCTCGACGCGTGTGTAGCGGCGTGCGGGGCGCGGGGCGGGGCGGCGCCGCAGGGGCGCGTAGTGTCGCACCCCGCGATCGATACCGGTCAACGACCCCGCCGGCGGCCGCGACCGGTGCATTGGCAACCCCTGGCGGCCAGTCGCGATCGCGAATAACCCACATTCGCTTCCCGCCCGCTAATTACGCACGCGGTACGGTGGAACACGCATTGTTTGGATTTGGGTCACGTCTGCCGCGGATTTAAAAAACGTTGTCTAATGCGTTATGTTGTGCTAATCCGAAACGTAAACGATGCTAATTCAATAGGGAGTAACTGATACATGAGTTTATACGGCTAGGGAATCTCTATGAAACAATTCGAAATTACGTCGTGTAGGTAATACGTCTGAAAAGTTGTCTGATTAGATTTAATTACAGTCTGAAATTGTAATAACCGGTATTTATTTCGACGTTACACCAACTGATTTCATGTTAATTCTTTGTTTAATGCTGTCAATTAAATATTTATTTCTCCCTCTGATGATGTCAACAAAATGCTAAAGTAATTTACAATTTTCTGAACCAGACAGGAAATATTCATAATCTATTTTATTCCCAAGAAAAATTATGCGTACCATCATCATAATTCACAATCATAACTCACCTAAAACGGTGATATTAAGAAAGTGCTGGAAAATGGCGCGAACGTAAAGGCCGCTTTTCCTGGTGTTTTCATTCGGCCATTGCACTCGGCTTACATAACACCCGGGGTACAGAGGTAACAAGAGGTGGTAGGCGCGCAGGCGTATACAGGTCCGCAAGGCCTCAAGCGACAGGTGCGTTGCAAGCCGGAACCGACCTTATCACAATAATCATAAGCTTTTTATTTTAAGGCTTTGCGGCTAGCCAAGTACGTTGCGTAGTGATTAATGGTGTCTTAGTCGAAGTAGGGGATTTAAGGGTGCGGTGCGGGACGCGGCGGGGTTGATCGAACTGAAATTGGCTGCGTTCAACGGCCGCCTGGCCTGACATTTGTTTAAAACAATTTGTCAAACGGAAAAGTAGGCTGCCAGTCCGCCACATAAAATCAGCTTAGTTTTAGTGACTTGCTTTGCTTCTTCGCTTTTCTTTCTCAAACTACGAGAAGAGAGCTACTTCGTCACATCTTCATTTAATGTCGGTGTACTCCGAATGTAGCAGTCCATGTTTCCAAACTTAACATCGCAACTGCGAGCAAATAGCGATCTTGAACTGCATGCAACTCAGTCGGAATTTAATTGGCTTAGGAAGCAGCGGATGCAACTTAGCACTCGAGAAATGTATCAACAGTGTTGCGGTAATTAGAGACCTTGTATCGAAGGCAATAAACGTTAATTTCGTTTATGGTGTAGTAACGAGCCGATAGCCGATATTGACACGTGGCTAGGCGTAGCGTAGGAGTGAACGAGACGATTGTAGGTCATCCCGCTCGGATCGCCGGAGATAGACATGTATCCGACGAAAGAGAAATGGTAAGACGAGTCAGTTATTTTCGGGATCGGCTGTCCTTTTTTACGCGTTTCTTGCTACCTTGTGCAGTCGGCGTCCACTGATCAAGTTCATTAGGGCGAAGAGATTTAAGCGTTTTGAATTTGGAAATAAACGTTGAAGAGTATGTGAACTAAATTAAAGACATCAGAAACTGCGCGCGTTTGCTAAATATAGACTCCGGCCAAAACTCCGGACGTTGCATTTGACACAGTTGCTAGACAAAGCATGAGATACACCTAGTCTAATTTATTACGTAATTTTCGTCTGAAGAGTGACTCCAACCTTTTATTATTATTATAGATTTAAGCCTAACGAACAAGTAGACGGGCCCCATCTGATGGTAAGTGGTCACCGCCTATGGACTCGCAAGACCAGAGGAATCGCCAATGCGTCGCCGGCCCTGAAGAAGAGCTCTTTTTGCGCCTCTTCGAACAGCCCCATGTCATAGTCCACTGAGACTAACCTAACCTCAGAAGGAAGCTTTTTATCGGTCATTCGGAAAACGGACGATATAATACCATTAGATGACGACAGCAGTATTTTCTTAGTATCCCAATCGTACGAGTTTTTTGCGCGTTTTTCCGAACGGAACGCAATGGCGACGAGCGCTGCGGTACCTCACAGTTAATGAACTGTGAGTCAGACCACGGCGAAATGACAATGTCACCGCTCCATGCTCCACATAGTGACTCAATGGCACTGCAGGCGTTAATTTTGCCATCTTCGCCATTAGCGGGCGAGCCGGCACTTGGCTCACTTACTATTTCCTCCACTCATGAGACTGAGCCGCAATACGCAATACGTTATTTATTACAAGTTTGAAAATTTTGAACGGTTTCAAATTTTATTGTTGAATGTTACGACCAATATAGGATGTAGTTTCAATGTAACCATATCCTTGTACTTCCACGTTGGAAGGTTTTCTTTGCAAAAGTAAAGTAAAACGCAAAACATGAAACTTCATAGCACACAAAACTTACAAACCATCCATCCATCAGTCTTTAGAGGTCCACTGCTGGATATAGGCCTCCCCTACCCGACGCCACTCCGACCGGTCCTGTGCCCTCTGAGTCCAGCGGTTTCCCGCTGTTTTCTTCAGGTCGTCAGTCCACCTTGTCGAAGGGCGACCTGTGCTCGTTTTTCCGAGTAGCGTTCTCCATTCGAGGACCTTTCTTCCCCATCGGTAAAACTTACAAACTGACAACTAAATCAGATACTCATCAAACTTAGAATAAATACTGTAATTTGTAGCCAGTTGTATTCATCTAGGTCATAATTTGTTCTATTCTTCTATATCTTGCAAAAAAGGAAAAAGGCTGTTAAGGAAATTACAGCATTATCAAATTTTTGCCAAGCATTTGAAGATACAAGTTGCCAGTAATACAATTTGCACCTACTCGTATTATTTAATACCGGAAAATACACGGGAATTTTACAGTGACGGGACTCACGTAGTGCTGTATGGGGCGTGATATAAACCTATTTTCTTTCTTTGTTCTTTATTATATCAAGTAATAGTAATATGTGAAGATATAATTAAGGTTATACTTATTTATACGGCTGGATGTTGCGTTAACGTTCGTCGATAATTACCTGAAAATAGAAAAATCTCGTTAGTGTCAAAGTTTCATCATCATCATCATCATCATCATGACTAAGCTGCCGGTTTTGAGAGGAATTGACAGAACTGATTCTCAGTGCAGCCTCGCTGTTGGGAAACATTGATGTTTCACATTCCACACAATTTAACGCGATTCTCAGACGCCACATATCGAATGCGTCTTATAATAATTACAAACGTAATCCTTACTAATATTATAAAAGTGGGTTTGTTTGTTGGTCTCGCTGCAACAGAGCGACGGAGCGACGTGGTTTTTGCAGAGATATTTAGTGGGCCAGAGAGTGACATAGGTTTTCCGTAAAATTGCACGCGGATTTCACGCGGGCGGAGTCGCGAACAAAGCCTCGTCAATGAAATAAAGTCAACAGGACAATATGATAAAAATACTTTACGAAACCATTTAAGAGCTGGATGATTGATCGCATCCGATAAGGGAAAGCGAGACGAGACTACCTGAGTATGGGCGGAGTTGTTCATTTACTGTCAGCGAACTCGTATTAGTTATTAGTATTAAATCGATGGCCAGGCGCCAAGGTCGCGTGCAGAACTGCCGAAAGGTGCCGGAATACGCGGCTGGGTGCGGCTATAGACATGTTTGCTGCTAATAAGGTTGAAAACACATCAATACGCATCAGGCATACAATTGCGTACAAAATAGATATTTCAATCGATAAAAGCCCGACAAACGGAATAGGGTGTGGATTTGCGTGTAATTAAAATTTGGTTCAATTTTTTTTTTCGATTTGATTCATCGTTCGGATATTGAATCTTAGCCATTATTTTCTTGTTTTTTTCTTTTTTGATGGCACAAATTAATAGTGAAATGTGCAAAATAGGCGAGCGAAAATTGAAATTGCAAAAAGTAACGCCATTGTTTAGAACGAAACGTGACATCATCCGCCATGTCAACAGGCTTGCCTACCAAGGTGTTAACTGGTCATAGTTACTCGAACTGAACCATACCCTTCTTTGAAGTCAATAATACGGTGCTATTCCCGATGATTTAGAGAGTTGCCTTCTTATTAACATAGGTATACCAGCACCCTATTGAACATAAACATTCAAAATATAATTTATGTTTAGTGTATTTTTGTAACGATGCCGCTTCTCTATAAACGTACCCGTTAGCTGGACGTTATCACACGTCGTACCGAGTTAGAATGAATATCACAAATAAGATATGGGTTTTGTTCCATGGAAATCTTCAGAGCTCAACATGAAGCCGATAAGATCTATAGGTAAGTTAGAGGCGAGAGTGAGGAAGATACAGACAAGCTTATTAAGAAATGTATAAAGAACATTAGTTTAAGATCGCACAGAAGATAGGACTTGACTAGTACCGTAGTTTGGTTACATGAAAATCGTGTGCAAAGGCGAAGAAGTGGCATCAAATAAGAATATTATACTTCTGTTCAGATTTTGACGTAAGTAATTATTATTCGGAGGCTAGATCTAAAGAGGTTTTATATCAATGTTTTTAACTATCGCCATAGCAAATCGGACTCTAATTCTCAAACAATAGAATCAAATTAATTCAAATTGTATTTCTATGCCGAGAAGTCAAGTCATTAAGTTAACAGTTTGAGAAAAATACACAGCGACATCTGTTAGCGCGTAGGAGATAACTAACTTATTCTTATTCCCCATTTAAAATTCAATATTTTCACTACTCTTTTATAGTTCTAGTGACGTAATCGCTTTCGATATCTGTATTTCGGTGGGTGTAAAGGCTGACGCTCTTGACCGTTACGTGTGAATATTAAAGAGATACTCAAATTTGACAGTCATAATACTAGTATTATCTAATACTGGTTTCAAGGCTGGAGTTCCGCGACCGGATTTTAGCGATGAATTATATTTAGCGCTGATTAAATTGGCTTTTGGTCACACATCAATAAATGCCTTATCTTTTCTTGATTACGTTCGATCGTTGTACCATTATAGGTCATAGGTTATATTCGTGGAAAACGTTGGGAAACATCCCTATTGAGGCTAAACCTGCCCCTGAATCTGTTTTTACGTTTTAGTCTTAAGATGTTTCGTGAGATGTTTCAGTGAATCCTGAGGGATCCGAGAAACAAAAACTCGTTATCATAATGTTGCATTGGAGTGCACTTCTTTTGCGGTCGCAGCGTAACAGTAGGAGTGGCCTACAGTACGAATGGTCCGGGTTCGATTCCCTTCCTGAGAAAGTTGTTTGTGGGCCTTGGTTGTGTTTTTTTTGTGTGTGCGTGTCTACGTCACGAATCTGGAAACGCTACTCGGCAAGGAGTCAATTATTTCTTATAATCTAGGGTATGGGTATGGGAATCTATTTTTTAATCCGTATTTTTTTCAATCGCTTGACTGCAGTCGAGTGATCTCAACCATTCGTTGGGCGGAGCGAACGATAGGATAAGCGTCAAATATGTGCCATTACTGTCATTGAGAGTAGGTATCTATAAGTGTCTGGTTGTAAATTATATTTATTTTTTTAAAGATATTTCGTCAGACTAAAAAGAAATAATGTATGCGCCACATAATTTATTTTTATATCCAGATTTTTTATTGCATTTTGTATAATTTTTTTTTTTATAATTGTTTTTTAATTTAAGGTATTTTGTCAAAATTCTGTTGTTATTTATTATTGTTGTAAGTGCTGCAACTTTAACGGTTAATAAAGTATTTTCTATTTCTTCTATTTAAATTCATCAAATCATCGATCAGTCGTCATGCGAATTGGAAGTCGACTATGACATAGGTCGCATGCGACGATACTATTTCTAACGAGCGATTCAAAAATGGAGCCCCTGGTCGGTAACTAAGTAGTGACGAGTGTATGAAGGCACGGAAGAAAGGCATAAAACGGCGGTACAAGACACTTCGGTCTGCTGCGTCGGCACGGCCTCGGCGGTCCTCGGCCGCATTAAATCTGCCATCGGAGCATCACATCTCGACATCGCACACCCGACTTAATGGTCAGACGTTACCAGTTTACTGCTCACGGTACAGCTCCAACATCAATTCATACATGAAATGCCAATAATTAAAATTGGATTTGTCAGTCTGTGATATTAAAATTAAGGTCAATAATGTAATCGAGTATGCTATATATGACACTTAAACATAATCAACTGTTCTTAGAATTTTGTCTGCGTTGTTTTGTCGCGATTAGGCTCCGAAACCGCTGGACAGGTTTTGGTGAAATTTACAGGGATTGTAGAGGGTACACTGATTTACCGCGTAAGCTTTAATAAACGGTGTTTTAGTTAAAGTCTTCAGCCCTTATCGTCTGTATCCTTTATCAATATTGTTTTTTTACAGTTCTTCGAAATTTCACGCGGGCGAAGCTCCCCCTAGTTAATTAATAAAGCACTTGCAGGCTCATCTTCCAGGTATTTCCCGAGACGGGAGGCATGGAGCGTGCCATATAACTATACTACCTCTGGCCCAACGACAAATAATGGTGCGTTCGCATCTGTATTATCGGACCGTACCGTGTTTCGTATCAAAAATCAAGTCTAATCATGACATCGCGACAAGATCACGACGGAATGACAATACGCCCAGATTTAGGTGTGGAATAGACTGTTCCCGGCATTGAACTTCCCAGGAATGGAACCCGTGAAAGACATATTAAACAGTCGTATGAATTTTGCACGAATAATATCGGTGAGGCAATCAGCTAATGGATAACAATAAATTAAGGTTGGGGTAGGTGCGGGAAGTTGACCTTTGCAGATAATATTTCATCGAGCTACCAAGAAAACATAACAGCTTGACTAAGAAGTGCATCTTGTAAAGAATTCTTAAAAATCCTCGCGTCTTCATTTACGATTAAAAATCCTCATTTCAAACTGAATAGCTCCCAGGAGTGTTAAAATAATTTATAGTGCGTTAATCAAGATTAAACTCCGAATTGTGAGGAAGTATTTACTTTCATTGCTCGTAAAATAACTGGTGGTTCGCGAATTTTATTGAGTGTAAGTGTCGGGCGCATTATTTATGCAGCGCGGCTTAAAATGTTGGGTGTACAAGTTTGTCTCGACTTCATAGTGAGGGGATTTCGGCGCGGAGAGTGCGCCGGACGGTCGTGTGTTAGTATCTCATTGACTTGCGCCATTCGTGACTTATCGACTATGCTAAGCTACCTCGAAAACGCTCGATACGCGGACAAGAACGCTACCGCTACAGGCAAATTTTAAAAGCGCTTTCATTGCTCTGCTTTAAGCCCTGCCAGAAACCCTTGGGCGCCCAAGAGCTACCAGCCAATCCACAGTGAATCAGCGTGAAATACCAGCAGACTTTCCTAGGTCAGGACCAGAGTCCTAGGTCCTGCAGGCTACGGACAATACTTCGATGTTGACCCAAAAACCTGTATTTTAAATATAAACATCGTCTTCTATAAACGTCTTTGGATGGACCGAAATATAAAAACCGTGACATATCGGCAGGCACGCGAACGCGTAATTCTGCCGATAACCATCTACACAACGCAGCCGCGGAGACAAACTAGTTCCTTGAAGTCTACCTAATGCCAGCCACGTAGGTGACCTAGAGGTACCGGCGTAGGTATTAGACCAACTCGAAACTAACCAGTTCCGAGATAAAATCGGACAAATATATAATTTAATAACAGTCAATGACCCGACAAGGATGCTTCGAGTCCGCTGGTGACGCGGTACACAGAGTTCACTTGTTTTTGCGTTAAATGTCACGCCACAATGGTCGTTTTCTAAAAGAAACAAAGCAAAGGAAAGAAACCGACTGTTTTGTCAGACATAACACCTGTCTGCTGCTTTTCAGAGTGTACTTCTCTCGCGTGGTCAAGACAAGCGATGTGTCTGTGCCGGCTTAGTACGACGTAATATTGTCTTGTATGTTATGAAATACTTTCTACTACTTTATTTACCACGGTATAAAGCTAATAAGTTTAGAAGAAAAAGAACCAAATGTTTATTGGCATAGAACATTTGCGACCATTCAAATTTATGTGGCAAGTGGAAAAATTTTCTTGTGAGCACAATCCTTTTTTATGTCCCACTTTTGAGCGCGGCACTAGCCAACTGAGACGCACCCGGCCACCGCCGCCACGCGGCTCCAATGCGGGTTGATAGAGGCGAACACAATGGTTGGCTAACCCGATTGCGAAGACTTGAGCCGTCTTCATAAAGGACCACCAAGAAGGCTAACTTTATAACAAAGGAAAATCAAACTTCAGATTTACTTCGCAGTTGCATAATATTTGGTAAGCATTTTACGACCGCCCTGACGTCAACCCTGCTTGAGAATACAATGGAGCCACATGGCTCACTGATTCAGTTTCGACACTGATTCATACGCAGTCGGTCAGTTCTGAACGGACTGTGAAAAAGCATCCTTTGAATATTACTATACTACTGTATCTTGCTGTAGAATAAATTATATCTTGGATTATATTGTCTTAGATTCCATTAACAATGTTGAGAGTCCCGTACATGTATTCGGCAGTGCAGTAAGTAAATGGACGGTACAAATTTCATTTACATGTGTTCATCCAATTTCGACAGTGTCAGAATGAAAAGTTTGGTTTCTGGGTCATTGGGTGTAATAAGGGCATCAACGGAACATCAGGGAATTATTAATTTTGATTACTACACCCTTTGTCGGACATTATTCTCACGACCTGTCTTTAATACTCGAAATATTTGAGGTTTGAGAATTTCGTATCAGTGGGACATTTAACTGACGTAATATTTTTAGGTCTAAAATAATTAAAATTTAGATTTTCCGTTTAATCTCAGTCCAGTCCATAAAAACCGGCTGTGATTATGTGAGTGCCAATATGTATTTTCATAAGTGGGTAACACTTTTTAGGGAAATTTTATCCATTAGTCCGATAAGTAGGCATTCGTATGGAAAATGCGGCCAGTGTTCGAGTATAAAGCCAAAATCGTTCTGTAAATACCAAACTGATTGCACGGCACAATGGAGACGGAGTAATTATGTATTTGATTTAGCGTGGAAATACGGTCTGCTGCGTAATAAGCTCTGTGCTGCCCCGGAATATCCTCACTCACCGAGGGTAGCCAGTATTTGATTTAGCGTGGAAATCTAGACACGGCAGTGCGTCAGCCAAGTTCGGAAAAGAAAAGCGTCGCACCGGTGTGTATATTGCACAAACCAAAAAAGATTATTATTAGACCTACACACTTGCAACTTTTCATGTCTAACCATGAACACCTAGAATTTCAAATTTTATAAGTTAGTTTACCACTTTCTTGTCAATTCATTAATAAGATTAAGAGTTAGGGTATATTGTGGTCAGGTTAAATTGTTTGATTACATAGAGTTAGCAAGATTAAAAGAACACGAACCTTGTGTTACGAAGTCCTGAAGAATGTCGTTTATATCACCTACTGGCTTACTCACTCACTCACTCGCTGGAAACTTAACTTCACCAATTAGAAATTAACTTGCCAAGTTATAAATCCAATATCAAAGACCAAACGTCGATTGTACCGAACTGGCCCCCTTTTACGCATTTATGTTTTTGTTGGGATAATCGGCTCTTTGCTGTCCCGAAATACCACCAGATATTGTCACCACGTGTCCAGATGCCGTGTTTATGAGCCGTTACAATGTTGCCTTTATTTTATTCTCATCTTCAACGATAGGTATTTTTTGGTAGACTACGTTATGTATTAATTATATACCATTTTGTGTTGGTTATTCTTTCATTAAACGTGTACACTTTTCTAATTTAACTTTAAATTATTTTGATACAATTTAAGTACATTTTCTTAGCAAACGTTAAAAGATTATATCGATTTTGGGTAAATTCTACTACTGGTGTTTCTCCTTACAACTGAGGAGGACTGAAGGGTATTATTCAGCACAATGATTCATTATATTAAAATGTATTATAATATTTTAATGTATTAATGTATTATATTAATTTAATCGTTAGTTAAGCTTTATTTTATTTATGTAACGAATTTGCCAAGTTGCCAACAATCACAAGGAAAATGCGAAAATAACTTTTCCGCATCCCCGTAACTACCAGGTGGCCATAAGTATGACAGGGTACGTTCGAACGTATATGTCGGTTTTCACAGAAAAGGCCATATCTTTAAAATCTTATTTCAAAGGTACAAAAAGATTTCCAAATTAAAATAATAATTGTGCAAAGCTTATATACCTACCTAATTCAACGCTGTCCACCTTTATCAGTCTAAGGCCCGGTGCGAATTATACGCACTATGTAACGACATACTTAGGTCTCCCAGAAGTCTGGAGGCGCTGCTACAGTCTTGTAAAATAATTATAGTTTGGAATTCCGCTGCTAAAATCAGCTGCACTGACAATCAGCGCTGTTAGTTTGAAGTAAATACGGATCGCCAAATTTTATGGCTAGCATGTAAAAATGCATGCTATCTTTAAAGGTATACAATACAATACAACACAGTTGTGTAACTCCTATTCTTCTAACTTCTATTCCTCAACCGTGACGTAGTGTAAGTTTATTCTATATAAATAACAGTTGGATCAGAATAGGGTATGTCGAGTTTATTTGAACGAGGACTGCCTTTAACCGAATTTAAACATCAAAAGAGTACCTATTTCCAAAAGTGTATGATGTCATGTCTTATCCCTTGACCTGTATTACGCAATCACATATCCTTCTTCACAATTGAATTGACAAGTATCTATTATTCTAGACATTTACTCGACGATGAATATAAAAATATATACTCACTCTTTAACAGACAGCTAAATAAGTAGGTACATAAAACCGGTTGCTATATAAGCATTCGTATGTTTTGTAATTGATCAAGATTCAAGATCACATAATAGTGGGGTACAAAAAATGCTAGGTATATTGAACTTAGTTTTAAAATTCTTTAAATCAATTCGTATTAATCATTTTACGTATATCTTGTAGTCGTTACGTTATTTAGGTACGTACATTAAATGTCATTTTTAGTGATACGCCTCATCCAAAGCATTTTATGCAAATATACATTACATAATAAATTAAGTAATGAAAATTTTGCTCAAAGTCCAAGGTTAAGGAGAAGCAAGGACCGATCGAATTTCTGCAAACACACGATAAACGCAGACGGTCGAGCGCCCGATATTTTCGTTTAGACGTTACTAAATCACGATACGATACGATAAGCCACGTCGCACTCGCATAAAGCGGGGACACCAGTCAAAATATTGTCGAATATCGGCTCGCGTGGCGCATAAAAGCAATCGTTGTTAATTATCTTTACGAGGTGCGCGTCCGTGGGTGAACGAACGCACCGGTGTGGCCCGCTTGGCCCGTCGCCAACTCTCACGGTAAACGCTCCTAATCACCGAGCTCTCGGCCAGTTAGTATGCTCCGATAGCTTATAGACGCCTGGTACTCGTTAAACAATCGAAGCTACGCGTTATCCGCGGTTGCGTCCACACACGCACTGGATTCCAGCAAATTGAGGTCGAATGTCATAAATAATACAATACAGTAAAGTTGTCGCTTTATAAATATCGCACCGCATCTCTGCTTAGTGTTCGAAGCTGTCAGTCTCCTCTGTACTAACTAGGTAATCTTGTAAATGGAATTGATTCGTTTAAGAAGGCGACGACTGTTTTAAAATTTATGAGACGCGAACTTGAACAAAGATATACTCGTAGTACCTATACAAAATACCAGAACTTCCTGATTAATTATTTACGTGTATGTTACAGACAGACAAACGCTAAAGCCGCAACGCAAATTCGACGATCTTTACGTGTCGGGAAACCAGTTCTACAAAATCATATAATAGTTGCTGTGCAATCAAAACCGAAAACTGAAGTCTGGATGATTCTAACAAACTAAAACCCAAATGATATAAGATTGCGCAATACCCGTGAGTTTTTGTAACCGCAACGAGATTTACATTAGAGCGATAATATTCGTGTTATCGGTTATCAACCCGGTTTTACCGCGGTGCACTGACATAGACCTTACGTTACCTCACCTCCTCTTCCGTGATGTGTTACAAACGAACCATGAACATATTGTTATAACCTGGTTATATCTCATTCGAAATGTATTCTTTATTCGAAATTTATTCTGATATTACTTTAGTTAGGTATGTTATTAATCTGAGAACGTTATGCGGCAATAGTTATTTCCACATTCGGTGACTATTTTTACTATACACAAAATCGGGGTATTACATATTTTTATACCGTCGGCGAAATATCAAAGTTGTTTTAGGTATACGCCACGTTGGAATGTTATTGCTTACGGTTGGCGAGGCAGTCGACATACGAGCAAACGCAATCGCACGCCACAATCGCCTTTTATGTGAGGAGTAGAGTGTTTATAATGGCGTACGCGACATTGATAAGGTGAGGAACGGTGGGCGCATGTACCAGGCCACCATCAACTCGAGATGCTGATAAGCCAGCGTCTATAAACTCATTGCCAAATATTAGACGTTTCCGCCTAGACGGTCCCGACGACGCGACGTGAGGTCATATTCAGTTCCACGATCTTATATTTTTACGATTCACTGCGTACATTTATTTGCAAGAGGAAATTGATGAGACAATGGGCGAAATACTTTATATTTCTGCCTTCGGACGGATGTTTCACATTCCTCAAATCTTCAACAAGTTACAGGTACGCGGCTATTTATGAGTCACAAGTCATAAGGTTCGCTGCCGACGCACTGCCCGGCATTCGCAAGTTATTCAGTGCATGATATCAATAGCTTCTACACCTACGTACCTACTGCTAAAGCTTATAGAAGCTGATAGCCCAGTGGTTATAAACGGTGGCCTCCCACGCCAGCGGTTTTGGTGCGAATCCAAGGCTGACTTATGAAGTCAATGCTCGTATTTAATTATCACATTGTTTAACTGTAAACTCACGTCATCATAAAATATAGCCTTCTTGTAAGTCAGTCAACCAGTATTTGGCCAGCGATGTCCAACCTTAATCCATTTATCCTCAGAAAAGACTCGCGCCCAATAATGGTACATATTGGGCTAGCAATTACCGTTTGACAGGTTAAATGACCGATGTTCACTATTCAACTCTGCAACTGCATGGTTACGGATGAAATTCTCCAGATCCAAGTCGTGTGTGAGTTCAATAGTACGTTAAATCGCATCGGGAATAAATACCACACAGAGTTCACCGTTTCGTCTTGGCAGAGGCACTGGCGTGTCCCTAATATCCTCGTCTATTTCGTCTGCAGAACTATTAACACTTACTTATCGTGTCACAACGAAAGGACAAAAGGGGTATAAAGATATAATTATGAATACAAAGCAGCTAGACCAGCTCCGCTCGTGTCTAGACTCCTAACGACTAGCGTCTGAAGCTCACTGGTCTGTCAAGGTGCTCCTCAGATATTGCTGGTAGTATTAATGGTTGCTTGCCAAGATACCTTGTCACGCCACGTCTCTACTAAGAACTTTTTATACACCACCGGTCAGAATAATGCTCTTTTCATTGGGTTAGCTTATAAAGACGCTGACGTTTAATGTCGACATTACTCGCTCCGTGGTTAAATTATACAACGCCATGGCTTGTTATCTCTAGTCGTAAAGTTTTCAAATTTTGGCTGCCACGCTTCTTCATATCTGTCCCTTCGGTGTTGCTCCATGCTCATTGGTGGAGGGAAGAGTTAGTGACCTCTCCAATTATTAAAGATAAGTCTCATGAGGCCTCGGATAAGGATTAATGACAGGACTTAAAAGGACTGACGCTGACAGCATAATAATGTCCGAAGTACGGAAGCCCTCACGATTAATTGCTGGGGACTGCGTAGAATACAGTTCATCGTGTAGCCTTTTCTGTCACTCGTCACTAATCTTCCACCAATCCGCACTGGGGAAGCGTGATGGAAGACTCTGCAGGCCATTTCGAACTGCACGAGAGCCGAGCCCAGGAGCCGCTAATTGGTTGTTGTATATACAAAGTTACTGTAAACCCCATCCCACGATCGCTCACATCGTCTGCCTTGAGTCAGCTTGTTGAACTCGGCCCGTATTTATTTTTTACCTACACGTCATTTTACGAACGCAAACTTTTTATCATAACTTTTCTCAGAGGTATTCTTCGATTCGAGTGCATTTGCCTTTGTCTTAGCCCTTGGTTTTTCTAGTCTGGTTCGTTTTTATCTCGTTATTTGTTCACTATAAATTGTCTCCTATATAAATCCTATTATAATGTAAGTGCTCCACGGCGACGAGTCACAGCCGCTGCCCATAATGCTTTAATGTATGGAATATTTTTTACGTTATTGGAGTAGCAAACGCGCTTGATGAATTGGTCAAGTTTGACGCCCATAACTAATCTCAAATGGGTTGGAATGCTTCAGGTCATTTTTGTCCTATATTTTTAATGAAAAATGTCTTTTAAGAACACCACAGAACAGTTCTATTATTAACGGTCAAAACCCACGAGTTAAAAAAGGTTTTATTATTGTTTAAAATTCACAAATAATTATTACCAATATTGCTTAATTTTGACAAATTAATGATTTGATATCTAGAAGCGAAAAAACATATTTTTGAATCCACATTATTTGAAATTAGTTTAGCTTGAATTATATCTCAACGCCCTTTACCAGGGTTGCATCAAGAGCCGAATGTAACGTCAACGTACCGAAAACGATTCTATTTTGGAGATCACCGCACTCGGTAGGTACTTTGACGTCTGAGCGCTTCGTAGGTCGAATTTTATGGTTGTTACATCTCACGAGAACTAAAAACCTCATCCAATTTCTACCTTAATTCCTTATCAATATACAAGTATACATTGATAATGTACCCGTGAACTAATAAATATTATGTGTAAATTACCAGTATTATCTTGATGCATTTAGTTATAGCCGTAAACAAGAAATTATTGAACATTTTGCAGATATTTAGTTTGAATATCACCAATACTTTTGCATGTTACTTATTAGCTATTCATTCAGTTTCAAGATCGCACACTTGACATTTTGTTTTGAATATTAATGCAAGCCTTTTGAAGATAAAATCTTTTTTAGAAAATGAGTAGGCAATTAGCCAATAAAATAGTAGATCAGTAAGTGAGCAGTTGATGGTACATACATACATTTACTATGATTTATACGGTATGAAAGAGATTGAGAAAGCTCTGCGAATATTAAATATTAAATACAAATTTTGTTCTAACAATTGGGCATAAGTTTTAATTTCCCATTAATATGCTTTTATATATACCACAAAGTACCTATGGATTTCCGTTTGCACGTACAATCGCAAAGTTTATACATTATAATATAATGTTGTTTTTGGTAGATTGCCGAGGCCTTACTCAGCTGGTGGCGAGTGTAGCGACATTCCGATCGGCGCTTAAGGTGAACGGAGACTTGGGGCAAAAAGTGTAACTTATCACTAAGCATTCAGGATTGAGCTTATGCAAATATAGAGGAAAAATCGTATTCTTATTAAACGTAATTTTTCTATCATCTACTTAGATTTCAAAGTTTTCTAGAATGTACTAGGTACTTCATAAAATTAGTCATCTCAGTCACGTGAATGAATTCGCCAGGAGGAAAGTCACGTCACCATTTAAGTGCATAGAGACAGTCTACATCGAATCAGAATGTAGGGAAGTGAGGTGTGCGAAGTTATTACGTATGTGATACATCCGTATAAATTCCATCTAACCCTCCATTTATTACTTTACCAACTGACAAACAAATGTTTCTCATTCAGCTTTCATTGGACTAGGACCTCCAAACGCTCAATGGTGGCTGGTTGAAAATAAAAAGGAATCATTGCCAAGTTCTCTTTGTGCTAACCCTTCGTATTTGGTCACACATTATTCGGTTGCTACCTCAACGTGCTATGAATAACCGAAATAGGCATAGGACTACTTATAGAATTTTATACAATTTGGCGCCCTAAGTCGCACAGTTGCTATCGCAACGCAACAGGACCCCAAGGACGTTTAATATTTTGCTGACATTACCAAAAAATAAATAATTATAGATGCAAATTCCGTGTGTTTACATACCTAAACTAGGAGTCGGTTGTTTTATTACGTTGCCGCCCAACTTCTTTTCAATTTAACATGGTTACAGCATGTACTTAATATAAATTTACGTAAAAAAAAACAATGTTCGAGAATGGAACGTAAACTTTTTTCGGTGATGGCAGTTGCGTTCGTTGCATACACACGAGTGTGTTACCACCTCAACGGGCCACCTCAGGCCCTGATAGGCATCTCGGCCTTGAGGTTTCGGCAATGACCGTGTGCGCACGCGCAATGCGTACGTTACAAGTTCAAGAGCACGCGGTACTCGACTAGCGTGACCTTGTGCTGGGCACGTCTCAAGGATTGAGTATTGAGCTTGAGGATTATACAGCCTCATTCTACAATTTCAAATAAGTATATAGACGTTAGACATATTATTGCAAATATTATTATGTACCAAAGGTTGGTGTTGGCGATACAGTGTTCTTAGTAGTACGGATTTACTGCAGAAGTTCAACCTGTAAACTATGTATACTATGTATACTTCTGCGGTAAAAATGGATCTTGATAATATATATTTTATGTTGTAGGGAGAGCTCGCGACTGAACTGTTCAACAGTGAAAAGGGGTACTGACGATTTAAGGTCTATAACTAAAAAACCGTTTGTGATATTAAGATAAAATCACCTATGCTGTAAGTTAGTGTACTCTCTCACTGTATCTGAAAATGTCATTAAAATGCATTCAGCGGTTTCGGAGTCTATACGGGACAAAAAAAAACGCAGACTGACGAAATTCTAAAACAACAATTCCAAAACGGGTTTAGCAACGCTTCTGTGGTCAGCTTCGAATAGGACAATTACTAACATTACTTCCTTACACTAACAGTTCTAACTCCCACCGTCCAATTACTAACGAATACTTAACAACTTATTATCCTATTAAGACCTAATACTAACCGAATTAACTAACGTACAGTCCTATTCGACGTTTGTCACTGGGCGGTAGTAGTGGGTGAACCTGCATGCTCGTTTGCCATTCAAATCACATAAAAAGAAAAAATATTACGGCGCTCGCTTAGCAAACCCGTGGGCGCGAGCTTTACGGAGGTGACGCGATGGTCATTGTGCAAACTCCGGAGACGTCGCCCTCTCAGTTCTTTGTAGGACCCACCCCTTTATTATCAACAAGCTGACCCGGCAGACGTCGTCCTGCCCTTTCCTTGGTTGTTTTTATTTATTATGTATTAACTTCCCATTTTTAGCT
>DWLO01000400.1:0-21003 GCA_018245335.1 Dalla quadristriga | reverse complement strand
TCGTACGAGGGGTACGACACCCGCGGGAAGAGAAGGGGTGGTGACAATTGTATTCTGTTCTGCCGTGGCGACGGAAGAGCAGGACCGTAACACGGCCCCGTCCTAGTATTTACTACAATTTGCGGAAGATTATTTTGGTTTCCCTGGTTCTTTATCTTTAGTAAAGTAGTCACACAAACTAAGCGGAAGTACATAGACAACAAACGGCCTTTAGCTCTGACCTTCCTGTTAAAAAAGCAATTGTTTTGTTCGTGCAGTTAATTTGCCAGTTTATAATTGTGCCTTGAATTCGATTCATCGGGCTTAATAATAAGATTAATAAATAAATGATGCACCTTCCTTATATTCATTTAAAAACCAAGTATTACCTCCAACTTCAACTCTGACCTATCGCCCTTAGTCTTTGCTCCTCTTCCTAACTTGCGTATTTCGTTATCTTTGATTCACTATTTATCCGATCTAATGTTACTCCTTTCCTTCCTTTCCCGTAATTTTTCGCGCACCCTTTATCTATATCGGCATCTCCCGACTAGTTTCGGTCCAAAAGGTGAGGTCCAAACTCACGAATCCTTCAGTAGTAAAATTGTAGTGTATTTATGGTAAGTGGCAAACGATAGGAAATGTGCGATTCCGTCGATTGCGAACACAAAATAAGAAGCTGGCGTTTCAACACGTTATTACGTTTAGCGAACCCGGAAGGAAAAGGTTTTATTTATACAGCGAGCGGGAATCGACACTGCCGGTTACGGTATCCTGTGTATTTCCAATCGCTGCCCCCGCTAATGACGCTCCGCCAGGCATCACAGATTATACTATAGATTATAGACAATAAACTCGTACATCCCTCGAATTAAATAGAAATCAATGATACAGTTGGAGCAGCGCGGTGGAGTATGCTTCAGGCCTATTCAGTTGTGAGGAGAGATCTGTGCCATGCCGTGGCCTCTAATGCGTTATAACCAAATAGAAGTCAATATTTGATGTTTTTAGGTGGCCATATACATACATATACCTGAACATTACTAAGTATATGAGGCCCAAGTCGTTGTAGGTACGTAAGTAACAATGAAAACGATAGTGACGAATAGTGCGTGCGTAGAGAGTGTATTATAGCCAGCTAATTTCACAGTCAATTTCGATGGAGTATTCGCCAGACGTGATCACAGACGCCCCAGTTGAGGGGAGACGCGCTCACCTGGCAGGGCGTACAAATGTGTGTGTGACAGAGAAGAAGTAGAGTTAATAAAGATAATACAGATTATCTTCTTGACTTTGTCAACTCGTCTTGTGAACACTAAAATAATTACCTTAAGAAAATAGATTCTTACTTCATCGGAACAGACAATAGCTGACAAAAGACGGCAACCACAGGAAATGTGAAGTAGTACGAATCGTTGATAATAGGTATAAGTACTTATTGTTGACTGTACGAGTACATAGGGGCCTCACGCGGATGTGATCGGGGGTCAACGGTTCTCCTTGGAGGGGTGTTCAACTCTCGATCGACCTCATACAACACGACTATTCGAAAATAAAACCTCACGCATACCGCCCCGGCCCCGATACTTGTTCCGCGACTTAAATGGCACTCGAATGAACTATTTATTTATTATAAGGATCGTTGATACAACGACCAACGACCTCTATTTGCGAAAATTATCATGATTTTTCGCTATCGATGATTATACTTGACTGAGTTATTCAATCTATGCAAAAATTTCGCGTTTCATTATTATGGTTAATTAGTAATTTATTACTAACCGCTATCAGATAGCATGTGATGTACAAAAATACTACATTCTCTTAATTATTTATTACCAAATGGTTATAATAACGCGAAAAAAAAACGGTAATGCGCGAACATATGACGCAAACAGGTGTCGATAATTTGGTCACAGGTGTATGTGGAACGTTCAATCAATATGTATAATTACAGTTAGTAATTTAGTTAACCGTTTGGCAGCCATTGCTCATCATTTATTTATAGCCTGTGCACTCCTGGTATTTACAAACATCGCGGTTAGTATAGCCGCATAGATCTCGATCAAGATCAATATAGAATGTGAATCGGAGAATCTACTTTATTACCAATAGACATTCGCATTATATATTTGGAACGATTTTCTTGTACTCGTACGAATCCCGAATCTAGGTTAGGTCAAGACAAAGACCGACAATACGTGTCAAACCGTTAGATTTAAAAGGCCAAAAAATCGCCTATTTTTAAAGAATCTTCTTACATATACAAACTTTAATATATATGTCGACAAAGATTCTGCTAATGGATCTGAAAGCTATCATACTCGGTGTACGCTGTATAAATAATTTGTATGGCAAAAAACATTTCTACACAGGCGTAGCCGTAGACAACAGTTAGTATACTATAATTAAAACATTAAGGTGCGAATACCATACATACTTTTAACGGGCAAGGTATTTTTTAAAGACATTTGAATTGTATATTTTATAAAGACCCTTGTTTAACACAATAGTCAATTTGTTCTTTTAAACACAATGAAAGCAGGTGAATGGAAAGTTTTTATTTATAAAATGTATTATTACCCAGCCCACGTCAGCAACCTCGTGAGTTCCTATACGAATGACCTTCGTAACTTATCGCCACTTGTCTTTTCAAGACGGACGGGTTTTGCAAATTCATTGAACACCTTGGAACCGACGCCAAAGGTCATTGAATGTTGCAAAGTCTTATAATACTTAATAACAAAATGTAATCAGCTTCAGATAAATTTATCAGCGGTGAACGTACGATAAGGGTAGCCGATGATCTGAGCTAATTTACTACATTGCATCGGTAAAATACCGCATAGATGTACCTTTAATAATAAGTATAAAGTTATAATCTAAGTTCTCATTTTAAGACAACATACAACATGCATCTTCAACACAACCCATCACCACGGGTCTCCTCTCAGGACGAAAAAGGTTAGGCCACGCATTTGAAGCCATTATGGAGCTCCCTCTGTCGTGCAGGTTTTCTCACGATGTCTTCCTGCACCGTTATAGAAGATGATATTTAATAACTTAAAAGGCACATCACATAGGTCTAGGCTTGAACCCGAGTAGGAGGTCGAAGTCTTAATCACTCGGCTATCATCGCTTCATAATATTATCAGTCAACATTTTATCATAATTTACATTTTCCGCCAATAATGTACGGCTTGTGACTTGCAAACCTTACAATAGACAAAAATAAATAACATGTTTTGTTAGTCAATCGTTGCTGGTAAGAAAACAGGCGTATCTATCAAACTTCCCTCAGCGGTTCCGAAGTCTATTCGCAACAACAAAAACGCAGACAGACACACAAACAAAAATTCGAAAAACGGTAGATTAGGTTTAGGTGTGATATAAACAGCATATTCAACTTAATTATTGACGTTAACCTTAATGTCACAGACAGACACTCCAATTTTATTTATCGGAAAGATGAGATGTACCAAATAATCGCGAAGCCTTGTCCTCATCATAAAATATGATGAACAACTAGAATTAGACAACTAAATAGTTGCGCTATTTTAAATGCCATAACAACGATTTTTAGTGTGTTTTCAATACCACAACTTTTCCTACATTTATAGGATTGTGAACCTTATTTTTGAACATAATATATGTTTCATGACTATATGATCTAAGTATTCCAAAAAAGAAAACACGATTACTTGAAATTTTGCGCGAGAAAAACAAATTATGAAGTAGACTCTAATTTCTTCTGTGCCACTACTATATTTTTACGAATTAGTTCACGGAATTATTTTTAAAATATAGTAAAATAATTTTCTCACTCCGTCAAGTAACTTTGTGAAAATAAATTAAATTTATGTTTGGCGCTTACGATGGTTATTTTTGGGCGCGATCTATAGTCATCTCACGATTTACGTACATGAAATAAATAGTTGCATCACTGTAATTTTAAAACTCCACAGTCCGGATTGGTTCGTGATCCCTCCGCTTCATTATCAAGTGAGGATCGATGTATCCTCTTAAAGTATTCTATTCTGGATCCCCGTTTTGCTATACTATATCAATAGAACGGAGACTGGGTAGGTTGGTAAATATAATTGACTTGAATTCCCAACAGCAGGCGCTGTCGTGCTCGCAACCTTGCGGCTCCGCGCAGGTCAGATTTTTCGAAGGTCGATGACTCGCTGTAATCGCTACGAGTTATTATTATTTGTTGCGCACCCCGCAACACGAATAGGATCGCCTCCGCGACGAATATTCAATCTCCGGAACACGCTTGGATTTTGAAATGCTGCCAGTTTTGTGTTCCCAATCCAAGGGTCCATTGTGTAACGTTGCCTACTTTTAGACAGAAAATTTGTAGCTATAACACTTTTTAAGTAATATTTTTTAACTATAAAATTTATTAAGTATTATTTATTATAAATTACTAGTTGTCGCCCGCAACTTCATCCGCGTTAAGTTTCAATAGTCAGGTTTAATATTAATTTCAAATTATACATTACACACGTTCAAAAGGATCTTAAGACCTTCTCCGTGACTCAAACTATCTCTTTACTAAATTCTGTGAAGATCGGTTGTAAGGTTTATCCGTGAAGGCGTTTGAAACAAACAAACAAACCAACTAATTTTCGCATTCATAAATAATATTAGTAGGTAGAATTCTCTTATTCTTGGTTAAATTCAATCGATTTCTGTAGTCAATAAGTACCTATATCTATTTAATATTTTATTTTAGATAAAGTAATTCCAAAATAATGTTTGTTAGTGATTTGATCTTTTTTGTTTAGAAGTGCTCAAAATTTTTTGGTTCTACATGTTTTATATGTAAATTTTATTCATAATAAATAAATTGTACGCGAAAATTGTCGGCATTAACAGGTGTCGTTAAAGAGTGTTATATAATTCAAAATCTATAGTCGGTCGCGCTTTGAACTTTGCTTTGACTCTACATTCTGCGAAGTTGACTCGCACCAATTATTTCGTATTTTTTATGGATCTGTTACGACTCTGCTTTGACGTTAATATTTTACGAATACTTTTATTGTAAGTATTTATACTTATATTCGACAATATAAGTACCTACCAATATTCAATAATATTATTTTTATATTTTAAAACAAACTAACGGTAGGTACTTAGATTTCACGATTATCCTTGACTGATAAATAAGATCCAATACGGAAATAAAATAACATTAAAAACGCGAACGCCGAAGTCTGTGGATTGAGTCCGGAATGACTAAGTAGTAGGATGGATGGGGAAAAAATGATGCTCATAAGAATGAAGATTGTAGGTGTTGTTGAATATTAAATTAATGATAGCTGCCTACTATGATATACATTTTTTGCCCTTGCTAACAATAAAATGTCATTGACATTTTAATAGACCGTACAATAAGATGCTTCGATGTATGATTAAACGAACTTATTGAACGTGAGGTTCAAGCATATCATATCTGCACGAAGTCTGCTAATGACTTATACGAGGTCATGAATTAGAGAAAAGTTACTTCGTAACTTAAAATGTATACTCTTCGGCTATTTAACTTCTAGACCTGCATATTAACGTGATCATCAACGTTTAAAAACAGATTTGCTCGTCAGTACTTTTATTCGTAAGTCATTTCGTATAATTATTTGATACGAAATACTAACCGAAAGTATTGCCACTTTTATTATGTGCTGCCTCGTCCCCCTAAGAATTCGTTGCAAATGTTGTTCGGAAAGTTGGAAAATAAGACTGATACGTGCTTCAGCTGGAGGTACAAAATTGTTTTGCGTGCCTAGAGAACCCAGCGAATCAGTGGGCGAAATGAACACCAGGTTAGTTACAACGGTCCACGAGGCGGGGTTAAAGTTCTTTAAGACCGCCTCCGGTGGTAAATCTCAAATTCTTAGAACATACTATCGGTCTTATGAGGAAAAGGCGAGAACTATGCGTCCTATATCCAGCCTCATTGACAGAGTGCCGCAGGCCCGACGTAGAGATCTCACTGTGCAGGCGACGCGATTGGCGAGCATACAACACCAAGCACGTTAAGACCGCAATAGACCAGAACAAAGGATCCAAGGTGCGTAAATAAAGTAAATAAGAGCGTGGGTGTGACAGCATGTTCCGCAAAACAGAATATTAATAACAGGTTAACTACAGTGTTCTCTCCCTCTCTCTAGAAATCTATTCTTACTATTATTATAAAGATTTAAATAGTTTTTAACAGATGACATAGAAACAGCGCAATTTCGAGTAACAATGCGAATGGCACATTATGTGCGCAGTGTCCTCGACTGAGCAAGCGCACAAATGCACGTCATTACAGCGATATTGTCTGTGCTTTACGCAACATCTGTGGCAATTCTCTATGGGCAACAGATAAAAAATCGCACACATCCAATGTTATCCAGTTAGGTACTCTGAGCGCAGCCCACATTGGAACTTAATATAATGTGCCAAGTCCGCTGCCGCTAGGTAAGTTTGGTTCAATCCATTGCTAAAGCTCTGCTATTTATTCAATAAACAATTTCCAAACGCACTGCATGTCAAGCGCTGACTTATCTGACGTGCACTTTAGTGGGTTTTAAAATGAGACTGAGGCGTAGGTGTACAATGTTAAGAGTACAAGTATAAGTGATGTGTGTTAACCATGCTTATACAAAATATCAAACTGCACTGCAGCAGCACGTCCCAGGCCTCCTCAGTTATGACCCTAGGACCCTTGTCCTGCAGTTCCGCTAATGGGTTGTAGTCATACAAGATGTGACCATGTTAGTCCTAGGAATAGCAAACAATCTTTGAGACTTTAAATAGGACAAATATTAACTTGACTCTTATCCACTCCTACTAATTGGACTAACTTAGCAGTCTTATTACTACAATCCTATTCGAGGTTGGTTATAGGTATCTATGGGTGGCAATTGTCAGTTACAATTGCATGCTGATTTTTACTTTGTATAAAAGTGAAAGGTACAAACTCCCAATAATCAATTTACGTGTACCTTCATGTAATTTGCGTTTTATTTTTTTGTTCTCGACAATGTTGCTGGCCGTGTAACGTTCTTACCAGAATCCAGTATGATAATCAGATTCCATTTTAATTAAATTGTAAAGAACCTTTACAACAGGCTTGTATTAAAATGTAATTATGATTGAAATTTAAGAAGTACTTAATCATCATTGTTTTAAAGACCACTGATTTTCTACCCACGGTGACGGTTAAACACAATGATTTTAAAGTTAACTGATGCCACGCAAAGGGGATAGTGTCGCGTTCGGTCGTTATCAACTAACAGATGCCCGCTGTACAAAAAATTCAATAGAATCCACGGTCACAAAAAATATAACTCAAATCCTTTTAGTGAACTGGGAAGAGCGAGGACTACCTGCGCTGCCATAGATCGAGATATGGGCGAAATGGGAAAAAAGTAGTTATTGTTGGTTTTATTTATAGATCCAGACGCAACACAAATAGTATTGTATTCAGCTGATTTGTTCAATTCAGGTGCAGAATCGGCAGAGGGTTAATCATAGCAAGCGATTATGAATTCAAAATGTTCCATCCATCCCTTTAAAAGTCCACTGTTAGACCTATGTCAATGTATTCCCTAATCGGCGTCATTCCGCCCGGTCGTGTGCACTCTGAATCCAGAAAGTAAGTTCAAAATGTTATTTAAGGATAAATACTCGTAATTAACTAGATAAATAAGGATCAAAATGCTAAGGCAAATATTCAGTCAATTTCTGGTATATTTTTTTAGTCGCATCGCATCTCTACTAAGTTTGGGACCTTGGTGTTACTGGGTTCACTGCTCGTCCACCAAGACAAACATGTGTTCGGGTGAGATTCTGTATTAATATGTAGTGCTGTTATAATTTACGGAACTATTTACTAATCAGATTCAAAATAATTTATTGTACGCCTAGTTAGGTAGGACATCCATCCAGTCATCAGGAAAGGTATCCTTACAATTACTTTAACACCTATATGTACACCTATCGTCCACAATAAACTAATTATAAAGTATGAACATGAATTAAAATTAATTTTATATCGACTCGACAGCGGCCAATTTTCACAGAGTTAATATAATATTAATCACTAGGGAGTGCTAGCGACTTCGCTCGCGGGAATTTTCTAAATACATAAAATGTTAACCAATGAAGATTTATTTACATTACAAAGAAAGTTCACTGAGTCTTATGTAGGATATTTATTATATGAATGTTGGCAATGTGGAAAGTTGTTATAAGTATGACGCTAAGGGTACAGACACTAAATGCTTTAACTACAAAACCGTATGAGATAAAACAAAGCCTATTCGTTAATTTACTGTATTCTCTACAATCCCCGAAAATTTCATCAAAATCCGTTCAGAGGTTTCGGAACCTATTCGCAATAAAAAGAAACGCAGGCAGACAGACAAAAATTCTAACCACGGTTGATAAGATTTAGGTATCATATAAATATTATCCTTTATTAAATAAATAGGTAGCATTATTGGGCTTACTTTTTAATATCACAGACGCTCCGATTTTATTTATTGGTAAGAGATAAGATGAACACAGTTTATAACGACAGATCACAAAGCAACATTTTATGATGGATCGAGTCGTCGTTGCACCTAGAAGCGCGGCGGTGCAAAAAGTGCGAAATTGCTGACCCAGTGACCCAATTGCGTCGTCCGTGAGCGCGACAAGGTCACAGGCGCCGCGAGCTGCTACACGGCTTGCTCGCTGCCTTTATGTTTGGTTAAAACTTCGTTACATTACGTTAAATTTAGTCAAAACACGCCCTTATGCTACTGTGAATGCTTACGGACATTTATGTGCAGTACCCGTTCGGTGACGCTGTACAGGCCTGTAGGGCCAACAGCAACTGTCCATTCAAAAAAAAATGTGCATTTGTTTATAACTTCGATCCATTCATCTATCAGCCTTTAAAAGTCCAATGCTGGACATAGGCCTCCCCTAATCGAACACACTTTTACATTTATAATATTATTAGTAAGGATGTAACGTCCTAAGCCGTATTAAGGCCAAAGAGCCAATTTAATGCATTATTGGTTACTTGTGCTATTCCGTAATATTACATTTGTTAATTCATCTAGGTATGCTATAATAGGTAAAAACTTCACTGCATTTCAATGCGTTTTCAATAAATAAATATTTCCATATCCAATGAATATCATTATTATATAAAGTTGATGTTATGAGTAACTAGGTTTGTACAGGTCTAGTAATAATGAACAGCCCGACCCAGTAGTTCGTGAATACACACTGTAAGGTCAAAACCCGTATATTTCAATGTAACTCCATCCAACCAAAAGCATAGCTGAATACGATATGACAAAACCAGTTCGCTCTGTGCCCTAATCGTGAACTTCGTTCTCTACACACAACTTTGAACAAAACATTTATTGAAGCTATGTTTGACCCCAAATGAATTCTTTCAAGTGCCTCTTTTGTACCAGAATGCTAAGTGTTACATTATTTAGGGCTCCGCGCACCCACGATGTCCGCTTGCGTCAGTTCAGTATGCAGCCCGAGGAACGACCGCGGCCACCCGAATGTACCCGAATTGACCGTTTCACGTAACGGTGAAAGATGCCCTGACTTATAAATAACAGTTGTTCTTATATTTTTTTCGTTAACTGCGTGTAAAAAACTAAACAAAAGTAAAAATTAAAATTACTCATTGTGCAATCCTTGCTAATATTATTAATGTTAAAGTGTGTTTGTTGGTTTGCCCTTGTTAAACGCTGAAATAAAGCGATGAATCGACGTAGTTTATGGGCCGGAGAGTAACATAAGCTACCTTAAACCCGGAAAAATGCACGGCAAAGCGTCGTGAATAATAATCCAATGCAAAAAGTTTTAACCTCAACTTTAGAACAATGGATTTCCGCAAAGTAATGCAATTAATTAAAATAAGAGTGCTATTAGGTAAATGAACTCTCCTACATTTTTATATCTGATATTTTATGATCTAATAAGGAGTAATAAATGATGAGGATGATAATAATAAAAAAATGATTTATTGATTGAGTGATGACTTAGAAATCGTAATGAATTAATTTTAGTAGAATCGGAAACTGGAGAACCTATAGATTAAATTCTCAGCTACAAATCTAGAACGTATAATGTAGATAGTGATTAGCTACAAAAGTAACTAAGGAACGGGCACAATTATTGTAATCCACCTGATTTCAAAGATTTAACTATTGATTGCTCTATTACTTCATTCAGTAATATAGCCTATTAGGGGTAGTTTACTGGAATCTTGCATCCCGTTTCGTGTGAATTAAACAATCGCCTAGCGACGCCTGCTACTATCGAAACTATTTATAACCATACTGAAAACTATAGAAATATAAAATACTTTATTTGCCATCAAAGCTGCAACACAATAATAACAATAACAGATTAAATTTGACAAAAGTTAAATATATAGAAAAGCTAAAAAATCCATCTGGATATAAAAGGAAGGCAATAATGTGTAGGCGTCAGTCAGACTGCGTAAGTCTGGCGTAAATTAGAACGCATTCAGTTCTATGCTGTGGTAGAAGACCTCAGCCACTGGTATTCAGTGCTTCCCATTTTATCGCAGTTCAGACAGTGGTGAAAATAGGTGCATCACTACTCCATGACGGAGAAATACATACAGCAAATAACAAAATAAGATAAAGTAACATGAAAAAGTGGCATTTCGTGACTGCATTGCGTGTGTAAGTGGATTTTGTATTGCTGATAGGAATTTCGCAAAGTCAGAAATCAAAGGACAAGTGCAGTCCATTACAAATCAGAAATTAAATTCTACAGTTTTGCAATAAAAAGCTTCAAGAAAAATCTTGCGTACAATACAATACAACACAATACAAAAACACTTTATTTTACTAGGACAGAATATACAAATTATGAAATAACAGCAAATGTATACAATAGGCGGTCTTATCGCTAAAAGCGAACTCTTCCAGACAACCTCAAGCACCGTAACTCATGACATCATAATACTTAAATTGCCTATCAACAAGAATTTTTTATGAGTACTTAGGTGAACTTTAGTCAGGGATGAAAAAGTGTATTATAATGAACTTTGACTTTTATGGGCTATTAAGAGCCTACCTGCGACAAATATCTATGGCATTAAGCTGAAAGCCCACGATAAACCAAAGGGCATTTCTCTTCAGTCTCCTCGGCCTTAGGACAATGACTTCGTCCTACGTCTCCGCATTAATATCCTCTTTGTCTCGGCGCCATTCTCCCTTTGTAAACACTTAAGATATATCTTTCCCATAATCCCCTAGTCAGAATATCGATTTTAATGTACTTCTATTCTACTATCCCTTTCTTTTAGTTTTAACGTGAACGACACTACGTTGCTGACTCTACATTTATAATACTAACATTGCGTGTCAAAGACCTTTAAGTAACCGGACTCCCTGAGTGGACAACAAGATTCGCACTATTGTATAATTTTAAATATTTAAAGTCGATTTATGGTATCGAAGTGCTTATCCTCACTGAATTTTCTTATGTAACAACATACCTGACTGTATTGCGCTCAGCAAAATGTAATTAGTCTAGGTTTACGATATTACGTAATCAGATGACGTGTAATTTCGTAATTCGTAATACAAAAGATATCTGCTGATGCAGCACAATCAAGTGCACTGTACACGGTAATGTAAACATGGCTCTATCAGTTTTCATCAAGTAGCGAAATAGCTCTTCATTTCAAAATATCACCTAGCATATTCGTGAACTACACGCGACCTCGTTGCGCAAAAAGAGGTAACGGTAGCCTCCGGTGCACACTGGACGACTGCTTGGAAAGTAATCGCACGAAAACGGTCACTTTCTCTCGCTCGAACAAGTCTTAGTCTCAGGCTCGACCCCACCGCGACTGAACGTGGGCCTCTCCGCAACACCAGTGTTTCACTACGACTGTGATTGTGAATTTGTTGAAAACCTGCCTGTGCCTTCCATACGTGACTCGCCTTAAAATTCTGTGGTGAAGCGTGCGCACGACCTTGTGAGTGATTAATGATTAAGTGATTTGGTGATTCAAGAAACTCAATCAATACGTAAGTAAGATAAAATACCTACCGATCCTGTTAAACTTCCTACAGTCGACGAGCCGCGTTCAATCGTTTAGACCTTGGAGCTCGTCTTGAGATAATTTATTGTAGGTAGGTACTTAATTTATGGTACTCAGGGAATCAGGCAACGAATTTCTAAGTAGTCAATTTCGCAAGGCGATCTATAATAGGTACTTGATAGATTATTGATCAGTGAAAGGTTTCAAGTTCTGCCGGATTGCTCTGTGAATAAAGTAAAGAGCTCGTGGCATGGCGATGACTCGGCGTACGAGCAAAAAATCTTTACGCTTGAGTGCGAGCGAGAGAAATGTAGAGGACCAAACAAGTGCGTTACCCCCACGAAGATTATCTACTTATTTGTTTTATTTTTATTCAATGTATCATGGTTTACAAGTGGGAATTTTATTTTATTTTATAGTTAAAACTAAGAAATAATCATGAAACATTTTTCTGGGCTGGAGACTACTTATTTTGCACGACTATTCTTCGCTTGGTATGTCTAGTTATATATTTTAAATGTATGTCCTACAACAGGCCTAGACTATTAACTTTAATAGATATGAATCCGCATATCGAGGTAGAATAGCTGTTTAATTAGCTGTATAAAATTAGCTGGACTGGTTGACGCGGTTTCGTGCACGCTATTCATTGTGTCATATCTAAAATAATCTAAATATTTGAAAACGGTATCTACAGTCACAGGTAAAGTCGATTTCAGTACGCTAATCCAACCCCCTCGCGTTACTTTGCGCAATAAAACTACGGAAGACTAAGTCATAGAATAATAATACCAAGTCTTGTAGAGTTCACTCAATGTTTGAACTTGATAGTTACTTATAAAGATTATTTCCGTTCCGATTGACGTTAACGAGCAGTACTTGTTGCTACTACCTCGACTTAAACTACAATTACAATGCTGAAACCTTGACAAAGGCCGCCGACGACTACGAAGGTTTAGGATGTAAACCAGTTCCAATACATTTAGTGGTTTAGAACCACCTACGTAATAAACCTCTGTCCCGTTGCTCACGCGTCGGTTATCGGAGGCGCTTATCTTGGCGTTTCCTTCACTTGTTCTCGGATAACTGTCTTATCAGCCACACACTCGTATAATATTATCTACATGATTCTGTTTCGAAACCGCGGTGTCCTTTCCCAGCTCTAGAGCTGCTCGAGCATTGTTATTTGCTGTAGCAACTGTGTGAGGAGAGATGACCTTTACGCTCGAGCGCGTGGTAAAGCAATTCTTGAAGGTCTTGTTGTTCTTGTCGGATAGTCTCCGAACGTAATTCCACATCATAGAACCGTTGGCCCCTTATACACCGCTGGGATCATTAACGTTTAATTCTAATGACAGTTTTGAAGATTTAAATATCAGCAAGTCTGTAGACGTCATTCTTGCTAATCACACAGAAACTTTACCAATGAATTCACTGACAATTCAGCTGTGTGCGTGTGCGTGCCAAGCCACTAGGTCGACCAACCAGTCGCCCAGACGGTCTCCCTCCCTCTACTCGCCGTCCTCCGTCTGTCCTCCCCCCTGCTCCCCTCTGTTGCGCCAGCCAGCCAGTCAGCGTTCAGACGGCGGATACGTTTTACGTGTTGCTAACAGACGGATTCTTTTACGTTCTATCTTATTTTGTTCTAATTATTAAGTTAAGACAGTTCAAGTGAGTTCCGGACAAACTTTGATATTTAGTGGTCGGAGTGCAGTTTTATTTTTACCAATAACGTATCATCTTCTCTAGAAGGACGTGTGACTTACTACTACTGCTTTGTCTTGTACAGGTACCTACTTGGAACTGGGTGTGAACCTAGATAGTGTATAGTTTTATGTACTTCATCGTATTTATTTAAAACTACTGTTATTCGAAAAAGTGTGTTTTTATATCCGTTTCGTGTGCGGAGCGAAAGCGGAATAAGATTTGTAAAGTGAGTGAAGTGCTCGGAGCGAAAAATAATTTTCCTATTCTTGCGCTCGATTCTCCGCGAACAAGTAATTTGTGTCTTTACAATTATTTTAGTAAATATTGTGGATTACTGTGTTCTCGTCGCTAAACCAGTTCCATGGACATTGTGAGTACACATTATTTTTTCTCACACATTATAGAAAAAGTTCTCTTCTCGAAAAAACATCAGAAATATTAGTTCAAATAACTAAGAGTTTACTAGTTGTCTTGTTGTCAATTTCTTTGTTTAATTTCAAATGCGTGCCTTTAATCAATTTAAAACGTTTTTAAAACATCTATCAGTCATGTGTGACTTTCGATGCATTTTTCTCCGAACAAGTTTGGAATTTTTACAGTAGGTGCGGTGTAGTTATTACGTTGAGGAGCGAAATTTATTATTACGTAGTCGTATTTGCACAAAAGAATAGCTCATAATTAATTTATAGTTTATTGTACCTAGCTAGAATGTAATCGATTAGGGCGTGTTAAATTCTATTAATACTTGCTCGTTTAGTATTGGCCACAAGAAATATCCCAGTAGATTGAAATAAAATAACGCATACGGAGCGACGGAGATCCGATTGTGTGTAGAACGCGGTGTTTAGATAACTTTGATAGCGTGATTTAGAAAACGCGTGGCTCCCTCTTTTATCGGACAGACGTAATCCCTCGCATCACCTGTATAGTAATCTGTTTTACAACAGATTTACAACGCTTTTACGCGTGAGCGATGTTCGCAAGGTTGTAAATCTAATAACATCTAGCTTCTTATGTTACTATTATTGTGAATGTGAAAATTAGTTTGTATGTAAATCATACAACCGATCTTCATAGAACTTGGTAGAGAGGTAGTTAAAGTCACGGAAATTGTCATAGGATACCTACTTTTGATCCCGAATAAATTATAAATTTAACGCGGACGAAGGCGCGGGGAACAGCTAGTAATAAATAAATAAAAACTCATTTATTACCTCGATAAGATTATTCTATCCGCGGTAACTATAAAATTGAGAGTAGGGTTACTATGGAGAAAAAAATTACGTATAGGACATAGAAGGCTCCAAAAATACTGTTTACCGGCAAAGACTAGCTAGACTAAGAGGTTTTTTAAATTTGATTTCCATTTTTTGAAATACCTACATTATTGAGAATTAGATTTTCCGAGTCATATGGAAAGTAGAAAGCGAGTTTAGTCCCTAATGAGTTATATCTAATGTACAAGTGAAAGATTGAGCAAAGCTTGTCTACTAAGTCTTTACGAGGTTATTCCACGCAATGTAGGGACTCTCCAAAGTGGCTGGTTTAACACGTTTTTTATTTGTGTTGCCAGCACTCCGTGACCTTTTAATTTTTTCTCGTTGGCTTGCGATGTGACCTCTACAAACTAGATTTCGAGAAATTTGCAAATGATCTGGCAACATATTGGCTTCTTGGATACTTACTTAATACATCATTGGCAATTTCTATGTATATTTTAGTTCGAGGTATTACTTATTAATGGCAAACCACAGAGTTAATGGCTAGCATTTAATGTACTACTAGTTAAACATATTATAGTCATAATATTACATTGATTTTCTGACATATGATTGGCAAACTAGAAAATTGTCACGTAATGGGAGGGTAAAAACGTCGCTTATAATTGATAAGCCCAGATTATGAGTATTGAAACAAATGATGGAAGCACTTATTGCAATCAAGCAGAAGCTACTAAAAATAGGAAAAACCACGTTCTCATGTACAACATCGAGCAAGAACACATGCATGAAATGCATTAGTACTGCGAAATACTTGAAGGTGTTGGAAAATGAAAAGCTATACAAGTCTGTAGAGGTTACACTATGGTAGAGGCACACGGAAAGGGCTTTAATTTGTTGCGTTTGTGTTGTTACGGTAATTACCTACATACCTATACTTACTGCGTCATAATGTTGTTTCACGAAGTCGTTGCTTATTAAAAACTCTGCAAGTCGTTTTTGCTTACAAGTGCATAATATAAAAAAACATAAGATTAAAGTATACATCGCACGCTTAGTGATATAATGGCTAAATTCAAAAAAGTTGATTTTTGGGAAAGCGCAAAAAACCATTATGCAATCCAAATGACCACAGTGGCTGAAGACGAAAGTTTTCGAGCAGTGTGTTGCCACTGTTGCCAGTGATGACACGTAGTCCTTTACTGTCGGCCTAATTCGGAAGCTCAAGGTCAAGTGTGCTGTGGAGTGAGAAATGCTCGGTATTTCGCTACACAGCCGTATCCGCAATAATGAAATTCGTAGATGGACAAAGGTTACCGACACTGCTCGCAGAATAAGCAAGCAAAAATTGCAATGAGCAGGTCACGTCGTTTGAAGGACTGGATAAACGATGAAAGAAAAGAAAGGACCAATGTCCAGCAGTAAACTATAATAGGCTGATGAGTGGAATTTTGAAAATGTTCTTGAAACATTTTAGAATATACCCTTAGAAAATTATGTAAGAATTCAAAATAAATAAATATTGTAGTGTAAATAGGTCCGGCAAGATATTATTTATTGTGATGGTGAAAAAATAACTCTAAACAGGGTTAAAACATAGAAAAAGACAATTTTAATACCGACACAGGAGTTTATGTAAGGATTGCGTATTCTGCATTTGAGTAACCGAAAAGGCTTATTCAGCGGAGGATTGTAAAAATAAAAATATAAGGGTGTTATTTATAAGGCCAAACCGTTTCTGTAACAAATCTCACGGGACATCCGTAATCAGAAAATTATTTGAATACTTTGAAATTCTTTGAATAATAGTACTTAAGTAGGTAATTACTTAATTAAAAATTAGTTGTAATGAGAAGGTCTAAATATTTAAAACATTGCTTAATGAAACAATTGACACTCAGATGACGAAATCGATCGTCATTAGCTAGTATAACGCTAATATAGGTAATATATACCTACGTAGCAACTATACTAGCACCTATTATGTTATCTGTGTTACATCATCATTGCGAAACAATGATACCGATACATTAAATTAAATATCATCACGTTATTGTACACCTTATAGATATAAAATCTTCTGCTAGTTACACATTACACACCATGAATATAACATTCATACCATGCCAATGATAACATGGCATACAGGTAGAGCAAAATCTTTAAACTCATTTAAATATTAAGTCAAATCTTATAATTAACCTTAACTTAATTTGTTATCTTCTGTTTCTGGATTTCTTCCTTTTGCTTCCTCTGTTTCCTCTCATGTGTGCTTCGTTATCATGTATAATTAAATAATGATTTCATGTAAATTTTCCTTATGATAAATTTTTCTTGTGCTCCCTACCTTATTCATAGCTAACTCATAAGGAATGATTGTAAGCATCGTTGAATTAGTTGTAGAAAAGCTAGCTTGTCCGATGATATTCCACGAACTGCGTCTAAGCTTATAAGACCTCCCCATTTCCACGGTCGTAATCGTTTGTTATATTACGTCGAAGCCGAAGCCTGCAGTTTTGACATCGGATTTGCCTGATTAACATGATTCACAACATTCATTCTCTGTCCACACGCACACTAATTAAAGACACTTTGGATCCCATATTTTCAGTGACACATACGAGCGAAAAACAGATCGTCTTACGCTCGATAATTACGGTGATAAATTGTGGACTTTGCTTCAACATTTTGTTTGTTTACAATGTCGATTGTTGAAAAGCAATTTTGTAAGCATTCATTATAATAAATAATATGTGACTTGTCATTCTGCGTGTTCGTCAGAATGTAGTGTCTTCATTATCTTCCGTCAACAGCTCAGTTGTCAGCGCGATCGCGCTCGGTCTGCGGTTTTGATGCTATTGCACCGCGATCTTGCGGTTGAGACTACGTCGGTTGTAGGGATGCCAATCTCACATCTTACTTACATCATTATATATCTCGACATTCATATAAAATGTATCTGGACATTCAGCGAGTGGGATGAATAATGCTAATGCTTTAAACTGAATGCAATAAAACCTGAGTTTATAGTCAGGAATTTGGACTAACATCAAAAAGGTACTGACCTCAGACAGCTACCGTGCTTAAATTAGGCAATGTATTATTCCCTATATTGTAAAAGGAACGTTATGTGGTATATCCTGGCCTCCGCGGTCTTCTAAGGAAACTGTTTTTAACAGGTTTATGCCGGAGAATGCCTTTTACAGCTCGGTGGCTTCACAGCACCCAAGCTGATGCTCCAAATCCAAGGTCGATGTATATATTTTCGATATAGTTCTTTAGCAAGCTATCGGTCCACGCATTCTATATGAGAATTTCTAAAAATATTTAAATTAAACGAAAAACGTTGTATCGTTTACCTTTAGGCTATTCTGAGAGGCTAGCCAGAGGGCTATCTTTGAAGGGTATCGATGACCCTAGTGTCAGCGAGTCAGTACATGCCAGTCGTGGCGTGGCGGCAGAGTAGAGAGGCGAGGCGAAGTGGGTCAAGGCGCGCGGCCCGCGTTTCCTACTCGCCACGAGGAAGCCACTCATTACTCACTCGCCTCGCGCACGACAATCAGCGCCATTGAAACAAAGTGCTGCAAGCTCCAAGCTGCCACATTCGCCGCAATAACGCTCCGAATCGGATGTCGCTTCGAGCTTGTGTTGTGTAACACAAACCGATCTTGCGATGTTGCGTCTTATGTAACCGAGCTCTAAGCTCCAGCTGCTGGCAGTCGTGTCGAGATAGAGTTAAAAGTGCTTCATGATTATTCACAGTAATGCTGTGTTGCCTAAAAACATTTTTTCTAATTTTACAGTTGGGGCATACGAACGGATTGTCATTGAGTTAGCTTCCACGATAATCTGAATGTACATACTAATGTGTTATCAGATTTAATTGGCTATTTGCAAGCCTCATTCAGTAACGTAGTACGTAACGCTACGAGTTTCCGATTCTTAGTTAGTTCACAAACATTTTTAAACATTAATATCAATAATAATAGTACATTCTCCTACAATTAACCCAGTAATAGTAACAAGTCAATCAGTTTCAGTAGGTCATACGATAACACATATCTAATTTAATTTCAGGTCAAGGATGTCAAAGATAAACTTTATAGTTATATGAAATGGCGAAGTATAGTATATAATATACCCCATAACATAAGTGATTCGTTATAATACTAAGTGTTATTAATTTATGTATCATGCCATCTATCAGGTTGTAGCCGCAATTAGTTTTGATCAAAGATTCATAAAATCGTTTATTCATTTGTTATTTTGATAAATTCGTTCGAACTATCTTGAAGATTCATAGGTCATAAGTCATAACGTAGGTCAACAAACAAGTGGGGAAAAAAGTGTTACCATCTTTCAGCCGATGGCGTGGTAATGCTGGAATTTACTTGTCGTTTTTATATGTTCATCAGTTTATTTGAACGTATAATGACAGGTGGGATCTTAGACCATTAGGTTTTTCTCAACGTTAGGCTAGTTAAGGAGGGGAAAGTCAAGTATATGGTTGGTAAACAAACAATGGTACCTAGTTTAGGCGATAAGCGCAGTTTGCACTAGTCGTTTGCACCGACCCACATAGATATCCGCTATCACCCGCTTGATAACGCCCCGCCACTTTCTCTAGTTATGCTCCATTTTGAAAATAGTTGTCCATAATCCGCTTGGTAGCTTTTGTTTGAATTCAGGCGTCTACATACAGACAACTATTAATTTTTATTTGTAAAATAGATAAGGTGTTCGGTGTTATGTGTATACAATATACATGTTATCATCTCAATTATCTCTCACGATATCTCCGTTGTATTTATTTGAGTGTTAATTGCATTCTTATCAAAGGTCCTCCATAATCTGACTCTTTGAACTGTAAATAATGCTACCTTTTTTCTAAGTGTATACTATTAAAATCCGGTCAGTAGTTTTTGTGTGAATGTGTAACAAACATTCATTCTTATAAACTTTCGCAATGTTAATATTAGTAGGCATAGCAATGCTCGTTTCATAGCAGTGTTCGTTTCCTTCATTATCAAGTCCAGTAAGTAGTTATGTTTAAAACGGTCTTTACACAGCATCTGAGATGAATTGGTGTTTGTCATGGAAAGAATAAACTGCATTCTACAAACCGCTTCGATTTTCTTTCGTGATGATAATATTTTGTTAATGGCTTGCTAATATTCAAATCGCATTAGGGTCATAAGGCCAACAGATCAACAGCCAGTTATTGAAAGCTAAGCTATTCGCTTCTAAAGTAAACAGTTACTGGTAATAGCATTCACATCCAAATAAACGAAAATCCTTGACACTGTTCCTTTGTGACATCGTAGATCTAGTTTATCTTAGTTGTCTAATGTCAAATGTATTTTAAGAAAGAAATAACACGTGCGCGTTTTAGAAACAGCTGTCAACATAATTAAAGTAGGTCAACCATAATACCTTTATAATAACTAAACCGCGCTAGTTATCTGGCTGTAACATAACCGGAGATTGTACAATTCGGTCGTCTCGAGTGTGACACACATGCCTGCACAGTCATCGGCTATAACATTGACTTTCACATAGTTGATGTAACTGCAGCACTGCACGCCGATTAGGTAAATGTTGCGCGCCGCTTTCACCCCACTTTCACCGGCACTTCCGCGTCGCTCGCACCGGCGCGGCGCCGCCACCCAACAGTCCTCATCGACATCGTGCCAATATGCAATAATAAACTTAAGGCGCTACATCGATCACGATCACGCACGAATCACAGAGGAGTGTGGAGTTTTAAAATGACAGTGATGCAACTACCACCTACGTAATTTTATTGTTAAGAAAGTAAATAAAGCATATTGCTCAAAGTACCTATAACTAGACTATTAAAATAATTGAATATGTTAGAATGTGCAAGGGAGAGGGAAGCGAAACTGATAAGCGCTCGTAATAAATAACGCCCGAATCTGCCTTGGTCCGAGATCCGTCCGCTTCATTTTTATGTAATGCGATTTCGTAAGTATTCAATTC
>DWLO01000399.1:0-21009 GCA_018245335.1 Dalla quadristriga | reverse complement strand
TGGCCTAACCCTTCTCACCTTGAGAGGAGACCCGTGCTCAGTAGTGGGCCAGTGATGGGTTGTGATGATGATGATGAAAGGTACTTAGGCTCAAAACTTTTCAGCAACCCGTCGTAGTACTTAATTTAATAAAAGTACTTACTAACACACCTACCTCCACCTACCCTCCTCTTACACCCTACACACAAAATTTTAGGAATTTAGGAACTATAAAACCTACACTTGAAATTTGCCAGGTAGGTTCAGTGTTGGCATCCGCTATGAAAGGAATTTACAAAAATCCTACCATCCAACCAAAAAGGTTTCCAACCCTTCTGGTGTATAAAATTTCTTCATTTGTAAAGTAATAAATCTGTAACGGCCTAATTTTCAGAGTAGAAGCTAGTAACTAACCATTTGTTGATCTTGACTATACTCGCTAAATCTTCCTAATTTAAGTGGTATTCAAGTGTAATTATCGCTAACATAAAAATTAAGAAGTAAAACATATGCGAATTTTAAATTACATAATGTGAAACCATATAAGTGTGAAGCTGGTGTAAAAAAAATGTATGACAGTCTATTAGAACATTTATTTAAAAACTTCTCCAGTTCACATCAAATCCATAAAGGTACCTATCAGGATGTAAGTTTAATGAATGAAAAAAGTATTTTTTATTCATAAAGCAAAATCACTGACCTTTTTTCAACTGGAATTTGCAATAAATCAAAAGTAGATATTTACAAAAAAAAAGTATTTACTACGCATGCATCATTTTAATAGAATAAATGCTCAAAATGCTTTCCCCTGACTCTTACGCACAACTGACATTTTCTAATAACATTTCTTTTTAAATTGTTTAGAGCTCATGCATTCTTTGTATCTCTTCAGCCACAAGGTTTAATTTTTTCCTAATTCTCTTTCATTAGAGGTGGTCACTTGTAAACGGCTTCTATGAAAGTAGCCTATAGTAGCATATAACAAAGTGGTCATAGTCACACTCCATGTGTGTCCCCGGTAACAACAAATTTATGGTTTATAAATTCAATGTGCTATTTCATAACAGCCAAAGACAGCTCACACAAATATATTTTTTTTTCAATATAATTTTAGAAATAGTCTGTGACATATTTTTCACATAAACATATAATAGACTGCATCATAATCAGCCTGCAGATTGCGTAACTGAATGCGTAACTGATTGCCTTGATGTGATTTTTCATGCAAATTTGAACTTTAAAGTTTATCGCATTCAGTTACGCCAGTTAGCCTGCTGGTTACCACCACGTGTCCTAGTTGTTCCATGGCACATGTAACAAGTAGCCTTATTTGTTTTACAATTGTGAATTGTCAAAATGAGAGTCCATAAATTCTTTGTTCAAATTCAAACCTGAAGAAAGCAAAAGACATATGGACAAACCTACGGGGAAATGCTCGTATTTTAATATTACTTGCCATTTTGTCCATGCCACGAGGTCCAAGACTTGTACGAATTGCATCAGACACAGCTGAAATTAAGAAAAAATTTATGTTAATTTCAATTTCACAATTTTGAGAGTCGTATGTATGTTTATCTACTTTCAAAACTCCCAAATATTTCATCGGGAGCCAAGGGGATGTAGTAGATAGTGTGGATGTTCTCCAGACCCTGGTTCCGTATTACCTGAGAACCAAACCAATTTTGTATCTTAAATGGCAGATGAATAAATCATATCACATGACAAACGTTAATTAATCAAAGTGAAAGTAACCATTTTAAAAGAATAAGACGTCATTATTATAAGGTAACCATATCGTCGAAATTGTAATTTTCAAGCAAATTTAATTGTATTTTTACTAGTTTATAAATATAGAGATCGGTTATTCGGTTGCATTATTACCTAATGCATATGGGAGCCACTATGCATTGCGGAAGCGGCGTCTTAGGCTTTTTTCTAATTATTCCCAGTATGCCAGGAAATACAGGAATGTATAAATCGGATGCATAGTAAGAAAGCGCCTGCGAATATTTAATTTAATATAAAAAAAAACAGCATTGCATTACTCTAAAGAAGAGATCTGATATTTGGATGCATATTTAATTATCTTGAGTTAACTTTAGGCTATGAAACTATGGAAGCAACTTTGTAGCACCATCATTTTCAACAAAAAATAGAGAAATGTTAAAGTCAGACTTTAGTGAGCAATAGATAGTGATTAAATTTTTTGTTACCGAAGTAATCAGATGTCACCTATACTGTTAGGAATAAATGGTCAAAAGATGTCACTGTTTGGTATCCTCGTGATGGGAAGAGGAAAAAGTGACAAAAACGGAAAAGATGGGAGGATGAAATAAGGGAAATGGAAGGGATAGCATGGATAAGGAAGGCAATGGACAAAACATTATGGCGAGTTCTAGGGTAGGCCTTTGGCAAATGGTAAACTGACAGAACAACCAAGGAATAAAGATCAGTAATAAAATAAATAATAACATTAAAATAAGGCAAACTTGTTAAACGTAAATCTGTCAGTAATAAAGGCTTTCTTAAATTAAAAAACCAAAGATATATTTACGCCCAATCAGGATGTAGTACTTAATAAAGTCAAAATATGTATTTTCATTTGTTTTTTTTCTTACACACACCTGCCCGGCTCTTACACCCTACATACACACATATTTGCATTATGGGACAACAAAATAATGCAATACCAGATCCCCATTTTTTTTTTAACTTAAAAAATGTAAAGAGTCTGCTTATGTCTCGCTCATGCTCTGTCATTCTCTATTTATAACATAATACACACCATAGTCATGGACTTATACTTAAACAAGAGGAACATATCTACATGCAAAAGACAAACTATATTGAATCTGACTAATACTATAAGTGCGAAAATTTGCTTGTGTTTGTTTGATACGTCTTCAGTCTTCACACCTGAACCATACAACTGATTTTCAAAGAATTTGGTGGATGTTGTTTAAGGCAGGGAGATAAATGGAAGGAATGAAAACACTATACATTTAACATGGAGAGCAACAACTAGTTTCAAAAAATATTTCACTTTTCATTATTCTTTTGTTAGTGACTGACGTGCTGTGGGTTTCGGATTCGATCCTCAGTCGAAGCGACATTTATTTGGCACATAATTTTTTATACTTTGGTCTTGAGCGTTAAATGATGCTGTTTTCTGTCTGTTACCTGCTACAGGAATTTCTAGAATTGTGTCGTTTTCTGTCTGTTGCAGGAGCAACAGGAATATCTGGACTAGGGATTGCCAAAAGTGGTCAATCCCTTGGGTATATAATTGGTTTCCCAGGGGTCGACATAGACGAAAACTGATATTGAGGGTCAACGAGGTCTAACAATCGACCCCTATTAATTAACACATATATAACCTATTATTTATACTTAATTAGTAATAATTATTATTAACTTGATAATTACTGAATTTTATGTATATTTATGTTGTTAAATTTTGATGAGAAATTGTATTTTTACGTAATTTGTAATAATTATTATTAACTTGATATTAACTGAATTGTTTGTCTATTTATGTAGTTACATTTTGATGAGAAATAGATGTCAAGCTTACTCACTTAACCAACCGCAATTTATTTAAATTGGTAAGTATTTTGTATCAAAAGGAAAAAAGCAATAGATAGGATTCTGTAAATAATTTGGCTATGGGGGTTTGAGTAATCAGTTCATTTTGAAAAAGGGGTCTCATGCCCAAAATAATTTTGGAATACCTGGTCTAGACGGTGTAAGTATGTAAACGTTTGTTTATTTATTTATTTTATACAGAGTAGTCAATTTAATTTTCATTATATCAAAAATACATTAATGAATATGAAACATAAAACTTACGGGAGTTAACCATCCGAAATAAGTACATACCTTTTGCGGCATTTATATTGCTAAGCCGTATATCAGCTGGTTTGCTTTTGTCTTTAAACACTGATGAATTAACTTTTGCAGAGTCACCACCCGCTTTAGGAGCCATCGCTTGTAAAAAATTAAACGTTGATGTTATATTTAACTCAAGATATTCCAAGATTTAAAATATATTTAAATAAAATGAAATCGAAGAACAGAACAGGGACAGATCTCCACAAAAACAACTGCAGTGCATATGTCAATGTCATATCAGTCAAATTGTCAATTGTCAAGTCAATTACATTCTTTGGTGTGAATGAACTAGAACGAACGAACGGAGGTCGTCCAACGCTAACGCACTGATGACAGACGAAAAACGTGGGGCCTACGGGTCTATATATATCCCTTATTACCAAGGCTTACTTACTTATTACTTACTTGACTTTGATCTCCCAGAGTAATAAGTAATACCGGTGAAATCAAAGTCTCCCGGTGAAATGTGTTTGTGTCCCCATGTTGTAGTAGTAGCCAACGAAGTTAATTATAATTTATGTACTTCATGCCTTTTAAATTTTCAACGGAAGAACTATATAAATAAAAAGTGCTATTAGTTAGAACATTATATATATTATTGATAACTCTAAAATTACATAAAACTCTAGAGTTTGAACCCAAAATCACTAAAAAAAGACGAAACGATAGTGCTGCCTGTGTCTACCATACAAAAACTGTTTTTTTACCCCTCTTCGCTTCGCTTGCCTCTCGACGTCCCCGCGACTAATCATAAACACAACAGATGGCACAGATAACGCACAATACCTACTCTGCTACGTTAGATTTCTAACCATACATTATTATTACACCTAATATTATATGAATACTCATTTACACACTTAAATTATAACATAAGTATATTATATTTTATATTAGTATTATTACAAATGTTATTAGTCATATCACTGATTTGTGGTTGCAGACAGCACTGCCGTGAGTCACCCACTTACTGGGCCCGGTGAAAATCAGCGCCATGGCCAATGCCGCGGCATTATGCTGAGTGTACCATTCGTCGCTGTAACACATGCGAACATAGGATTTTTATAATTTTTATTTAATTTACTTAGACTGTTCTGTAAAGCTGCGTGTATTTGTGTGTTATAGGGTTATGAGAAATAAAGCTTTTTTCTTTCTTCTTTTTTTTTTCTTTCATACATTTTACGAATTCTGTAAAGTTTGTGTCTGACCCCGTTAGTTACTTTTGACATGCCCGATGCTAGTTTCACGACATTATTTGTTTTATGAAACAGACTGTAATAAACTTTTTCCGACCATAGTAAAATCTGTCGTGAAATTCTCATAGAATATCTCCGCGATAACCCTTTTTCATTAAAGAAACATTGCAATGCGAAATATCCTGTGGCAAGAACACTTACTTTGCATTGTGAAAAATAATCGAATTGTTTGCGGACATTCAAATTTTAATCTCGATAAAAATTCAATTTTCTCCTCCCACTGTCAAGATACAATGTCATCGGCGATACAAAGAGAAGGGTTAAGATGGCGACGATAAACAAAAAGGCGAAAAAAAAGTTAATTTAACTTCGACCGAGGAAACGAAGGCGGTGTGCGGAAAATTCTTATATATTTCTATTTATTTTTATAATTGTGTTGCGGGTGTGATCGATAACCAAATAAGTGTGTTCATACTCTTCTCGTTGAGTACCTTCTTATGCATTTAGACATACTCGGTCGTACCTATAAACGTTAGTCAAATGTAAGTAATGTATTACTGATTAATTAAGAATGTATTACTTATAAACCTTATTAAACTTTAGGCACCACATGGATGTTGTGTAGCGCATTGCTACTAACAAAATGGCAGCGATGTAACAGCTGACTTCACAGGATGATATGCAGTCAAATGTTAGTTCATTGTCGAAAAAAAAAGTTTAACTAGTAATAGTGACGTGACACTTGACGTCTCTGGGTATGTAATTACAGATTAATAAAATGACGCTTTCACTAATTCATTCGGTGTTGCCACGTATAAATGTTTTTCGGTGATAATCTAGTGACATCTTAAGTAGTATTTGTAAGTGACAAATTGTTAGGCAGTAATTAACGTACAAAACATTTGTTAGTTAAACAAGTACTAATGAATATTTCTTGGGTATTGGCAATTAGGTGGTAAAAACATCTCTATGAAAGTACCGATGACCTCAAAGCGAAAAAGAAATCAGTGGAGACAATACAAGGGACTTTTAACTCGCCGTTATAATTTACTCCTGATTGGGATCTGCTAAATTAAGAAAAAATAAAGGGACAAAGGAAGGGCTAGGACTGTTCCTTTTTATTTTTTTATCAGCCGGGTTGATTTCACAAACAACGGTGATCCCTTTGTTGAACTGTAGTTGATTAACTGCTCGAAATCGACTGCTGTGATAATATTTAAAATGGAAAAAGATTTTCACGACACGACCAAGGGTTGACTTTTGTCAGACATCAATTCAGTCGGCGTTAATAATTATTACTTTTTAAGATTTTTTATGAACTCCACGTAGTTTGACGCCACTAGACAGGGGCCCGATTGCACTAATAAAACGATATCAAACCACAAACATTGAACGGTTGAACCGCTTATGATGTCATATTTTGGACTAACTAATACGTCACTAATATTTTGACAGCGTTCGCAACCAAACCTATTATTCAGTCAAAATAACGATTGAGAAAAAGTTCAAAGGATCAAGGATCAAGATTTCGATACGAAAACCAACCGTCACCAAAACCAAACCTCAACCGTTGCAATTAGAGCGATAGGGGTCCAGGTCTACTGTGATTTCATAGCCATTAGTTTTACTGGTTAGTCTACTGAGAACGAAATTTCCAGTAGGTCAACTGGTAAGACTACTGGAACCACACGACAACACCTACCACACTCGTTGTATAGTTACAGGCTTTATTCTCGAAGGGAACATTTTATGTCAAATATTTCAATGCTGTTGAAATATTGGAAAAATGAGAACTGTGGACACCCGTAATGCAATATATTATTATTTCCTCTCCCTAATTACATAGGTTTAAAACCATAAAAAATACAACATCAATATTAACTATAGTACAAAATAGACGAACATCACATTGTTTATGTGTTGCCGGTTCTAAAAAGGTGGCAATAACATTTTTATAGCTCACCTCGATGATCGTTTGACCCAAGAAGTCGTCGGATTCCCTCGTCAGTTTCTGCCGAAGTTTCGATTTCAGATCATTGTCTTCGTCCCAAACCCGTACTTTGATTCGATCCGAAGAGTTATGGCATTCGCTATAAGAGGAAAATGTATAATTACTTTATTCATAACTGTTGATAAGTAGTTAAGTACATAGTGGCTTTCAACAGCTATTATAATCATTAATGTCATTATATTATGTATGTGGCCCGTTTTTAATTGACTACTGCTGCCGGTTTTGGCATTAAAATGAACGCATCCTGTGTTTCTTAATTGGCCAAGACACTTAAACAAATCGCAAAACTACTGCAATAACGTCTCACTGCTGAACACTCACTGCGCTCTTCTATAGCTGTATTGCTTCAATGTTCTCTATCGTCTTGATGATTTACTCAGTAGTTGGCATGATTATGTAAGTAGGTACCTTTACAAATTGTTGAAAGATTGTTTGTTTAACACACACTTGAAGTTTGTGGACCAGTTTTACTGACTTTATCTTAGGTACGAAATGACTGCTTAACATGATAGCTGAAATAAAGAAATTGTAAGTGACAGAAAACTCCTGAAAAACTTACAAGTAAAACTTTTCATTCCACACCGGATTCAATTCCTGGGGCATCGTCCGGGTTCGTTTCTTAACCTTGCTGACTTGCACGGTGACGTATGGATCCGATGTTCCGCTCTTGTCCTTCGCGATCAACCCTTGCGCACAGATAACTGCCCAAGGAGGGCCATTTTAATTTGATAAGAGTGGATGACACATCTCAACTTATGTTTGAAATAAATTCCATAAATATAAATTAGTCCTAATTATAAAAAAAATAGGTACCTTAAAATGATACAAAGATACTGCTAAAACAAATAGAGGAACATAAGACAGTTTTATTTATGTATTTTATAGATGTTATTAGAATACTTTGAATTCATTTAATGGTGCTCATTTTTGGTGGTAACAATTAAAACGACCATTAATTAAAAACAAAACTAATATTTCGATAATATATTATATTATTATCAACAAAAATACAGCCGAACCTTCTCTTTATTTGAAGTCGGTTAATAACAGTATGAAGTTAGAGCCGAAATTCGTACATATTGAACATTTAGTTCCGCTAACTGTTTTAAGCAGTAAGTATATTAATTAGGTACGAACCTACGATTTTATCTAAATTGAATAATTTGTTTAAAAAACATATGTCCATTCTAAGGACAAATTGTTAAGAAATTATATTTTTATAAACTCTTACAAATTCAACTATTGGAGAAGTGAGAATTAGGAGCAGCCTATGAGTCCAGCAGTGGACTCAGGCTAAAAGGGTAGGAAGTTACAAATCTTATTTCACAAAAAGGTAAAAATAAAGTGGTCTCGTATACTAGATTTGATTGTATCCATCAATACAATGGAAAAAGCCAATAAAAGTCATCTGTCTATCCAACTGTCTATTTCGCTACCCAATGCTAATTCTTTCGTACCGATTTCCGGCAGCTGTTTAATTGTTATGGTTAGTTAATAGATATATACTTTACACTTTTTTCTCTACATACCTATTGCTTTACTAAAGCTGGGTAGTCCTGATGAATGTATTGATGATTTATCAACTTAATGTTACATTTCAACATCTTACCAACATTTTGACTAATAAAAAGCTTGTATACTTCAACAAACGCATTAATGAATGCATTTTGATCTCTTGCATGTACTATATTACTTAAGCAAGGTCTTGTATACTTTCAATACCTTTTTTCTTAATGAATTTTACTTTGATGTTTACTTAGTAACTTACTTACCTTACGCTTAGCGCGCCGTACTGGTATACCACCGTTGAGTTTGTAGTAGTATATACCTGTTGGGTAACTAGAAACGGATTACCTGATCGAACAGGCCGGGGTTCAAGGAGAAGACGCTAGCTTCAAATCTACCAAATCTTTATCTATATATGACCAAACTCGAGTTCTAAAACAACTTGAATATAGCGACTACAGTATCGCAAATTCTAATGCAAATTTAGTCCAAGAAGAAAGTTTCAAATAAGTGTATAAATATGCTCGGGGATGAATTCTATATTTTTTTTCAGAATTTTCACGAATTGAAAGTTTGATAGAAGTGAAAGAGAGACAGGAAAGACGGGATGTTTTCAAAGTTTTGGGGTCATTGTCCTGCATGCTTTTGATTTTGCTAAATTCAAAAACGCATTCATCTATTTATTCAAAAATCTACTCAATTAGGTTTCTAGGTCAATCTGAAAAATTAAATAAGTTATGATCAAACTTATGCTGTTGTTGCATCACAGTATGAGTTGTTGGTAGTGATAAAAAAGTTAAAATGTCAATTTGTGATTTTCATGCATTTCTGTGATAATATCGAGCAATCGTGCTCTTGGTGGTATTGCTATATTCGTAAAATTTTAGTGATTATTCTGTATGTGAATTTGTGTGTCAAACGTTTAAATCGTGAGCGTTAGTATTTGTTATTTGTAGTCAATGTAAAATCACATAAAATGTTGTAATTCGTGGAATTTCCTCATGTTTGTGAACAAAACAAGCTATGTTTTGTTGTAAGTGAGTTAAGGCTGTGCACTAACGACCGTGAATGGACTGGGTAAGTAGTTGAAGTAAGGTTGCATAGAATGTGTTTGAAATCTGCTAAAAACTAATAAATACACTTTTCTAAGCACTTACAATAGCTAGAATAACTACGCGGTGAAGTTATTACTCGATGAAGAGACACTTTCTAAGATGGCGCGACTTTACAAATATATATTACGAAACGCTACAAAATAACTGAGATTTGATTTCAAATGGAAATTCAATGTCGTAAAATCGTTTACTCTTCTACTGTTCTAATAATCGCATATTTTCGCATAATGGAAAATAAATACTGTGACAGCTGCGAAAGCTATTCAAATTGTTATACAGAACTAAAATTACTCAAAATACTACGCAAAACTCCATTGCTACTGGCACAACTCATACAGAATGATTTATGGTTCAATTTAGATTACGCTCAGAGAACGGATTTAACTATCACACAACTTGTTACTGGTAACTTTATGGCGCGACTTATGATGTACCTACTTTATTTACTGCGTTTTTTTCCGGGCATATTTATAAAGGAGCATTTTTAGCAGATTTCAATAAATAGTTTAGAGAAGTCAGGCGGATAGTCGGTCTAATAGAGCCAAATCTGCGAGCGTGCGGTTCGTAGCCGCAAAAGACCACAGCAAACCTGTGATGGCGATTTTGCAGGACCATTTCGAAGTTCCTTCGATAGTGACCTGCTTGGCCTGTTCAAGGGTGTCTATGTGAGTGTCGGGGTCGACGGTAAAAGTCCGCCTGGCGCCACATGAAACGAAAGATAGGAAACAATTTAGTGTCGCGTTTGTATCGAGGGTTCGTCTCGAGCGTCGCAGAGGGGCGCCTCCGTCGCGGCGATATATCTGTGGAGGGATAGTTAAACACGACACATCTTCGAACCTGTGATGGCGATCTTCGCGCTCCATTTGGACGTGCCATCCAACACGGACTGCTTCACGGTGCCCATGTGTGCTGTGTGCGGCTCCCCTTCCATGCTGAACACGCGTCTGTTACACATTAAATTACATCAACACCCAAGCACCAGAAATGCGCTCAATAATGATGGGTTAAATTTTGTACCTTTTCAATTACTTACAACTTGTTCTTTAAATAATATAAAAAGTTTTCTGAAACTGGAACAAATATTAATAGTGATATATCTAAACAGTACTTTATGCTCATATTTAAATGTATACCAAGTTATTCAGTACATTTAGTATTTTCACCAAATGTTGTAAAATATAAATCACAGTTAGACTTACTTTTTATTAAAAGTTGGTTATGTATGAAGGCTGAGTGAAAGGTGTACCTGATAAGTTCGAAGATTTCCGGTTTATCCCGTTCACGCTGTTTCATTCTTTCCTTCATGGCCGTGATAATCGAATTGGCCTTGTCCTCCGCGCCGTGTTTGGACGACTTCTCCGCGGCCCCTGCGAAACACACTACTCAGGCGGTGCCAACGTAGTTCTTGGCAGCCGCGGGATGCGCCGGGATGGCCCCCCCGCCCCGCGTTCTAGCCTGCCACGACCACTCGGAAGCTACAACCCTACCAGATGCCGACATAACACAACAACAAATCGATAAGAACTTGACCGTCGGATCTAGACGGGTTGTTCACCCCAAGCGGCGCCGGTCGAGGCGAGCCCGAACGCGAAGCCGCTACAAGAAAAATAATGACATCCCAAAGCTATTTCCACATTTAAGTACTACTTTCCTTCTTCGACATTGACATTGAACATCTAGTTTAGACAAAGGAAATGGCTTTAAAACATTTGAACAACCCTTTGTATTTAATTGTACAAGTATTGTTTGTTAGCTCCATGGCGTACGGTCATACAACTACGTTACACAATAGTTTACGTTTATTCTTGGGTTTAGCTTCTGAAACGTTTAGAACTTTCATTAAAGGGTTAAGAAGTCAAACAAAGGCATAGATATAGAAATAAACACAGAAACGCGGTAATCTAAAGTAAAACACGTAACAAATTAAACTAAGACCACATATAATACCGAAGTGGACACAGATACTGGATTGCGTGCACACATCGCTAACAGAACAGGCACAAGTGACTGTTAGATTTCGGTAAGGCGTACGTGTTCAAGCTTTAGGCATTTTTTTGGAAGAGCGGTGTGTAAGATAGTGTGAGATGTAAAGTAAGGTATAGAAGAGTATACAACACATTTTCAAAAGGGCCTTCACAAGTATTGGCGCTGGGCGGGGCGGCTGGGGGGACGATGGGACCGGAATCCCTATCTACGTGATCAAACCATCTACACTTCAAAAACATACAACATCGAGATAGTAATATACTTTTATAATTGCTTTCAAATAACACAATTGAAGTAAAATATAGTCGTAAATTGAAATACATAAATATGAAGAAGGTACGTAACAGCAAAGCTTAGTAACAGAAAGCCAATCTTATGAGTTTAATACGATAATAAAATTTAATAAAATAGAACACAAATATAAAAATATAATAGAAAAAATAGCACATTATAATTTTGAACTCAATAATGTTGTAATTGAAAGAAGAATAAGACGCTTTTAAAGTGTAGACGTATGGAAATGACGTGCAGTCGATATTATCGATTATAGCAATACTTTTAGACAATTCAATTTGACTTTACTAGCCGACTGCCCGCCTAATGAAAGTGCAAACGTGATTCTTAAACCGAATTATAGGAATTTCAATTTAGAACAATGTGTTTCAATCGTAAACCCATAGCCATGCACACCGATGAAGCGAGAGGGGACATTTTATCGGGAAAACTCCATGCTCATTATATGAGGTCATTAATAAAGGTAAAACAAATTAATGAACGTAACAAAAAGATAACGGACAGGATATAAAGAAATATAATGATTATTTTATATTTTGCGTGGAACCATGTGATGCCGTTCACTACCTTCACTTTCTAGGGTTGCTTGATCAGTCATAATCTAATAATCTTGGCCGTGTTTCAAAGTGGACATGGTAGGATATAATACATACGCTGGGTGTAAGGCGCCGGTAGTTAACGCAATGGTGTACATAGTCTGTCGATTTAACTAAAAGAGGAATTCGAACGGGATAGCTCGAATGAGTATTATCCCGAGTTCAAAAGTTTTAGCTAATTGAATGTAAGCTAATCCTTTTTGTAAAAGTAATACACAGAAAACTCAGACGGTATCGGACTAATTAAACTTTCATTATAAATCATCTAATACACTTTATAATTCAGATAGTAGAACTTGGCCCCATATTCTGTATTTGTGTTTAGACTCGTAACGAGGGCGCGTTACGATATGTCGCGTTATCTCCGTGAATCGTATTTTAATTAGCACGGTTTCACACAGACAACCCGAGATATCGTAACACGCCCGTTACGAGTCTTAACATAAATACAGAATACAATTGTACGTATACAATTTGACACAAATACTTCGTAGTCTTAAGGCAATATTCGAACCCCGGTGTGAAAAATGTCTCATCAAAGGAAGCTATGGAATAGCAACATATCAGTGACCGATTCTCAACGTAGTCAGTTCAAGCTTCAATTCTATACTACCAACTGACAGAGTACAGGTCAGCTATTGAAAATATCGCATCAACTTCCGGCGCCGGTTATTATGGTTTTTCTATAACGTCTCGTACGTATTTAACGACCGTCATGCAAAATTTTACTCATGCATATAAATTGGACTAAGGTTTGGCTACGACGATAGTTTTTATATATGAGATATATATTAGATTGCATTTTATTACCTTTTCGTAGCTGTCACATAGAGAGCTAAATCTAACACTTGGGGAGAACAAGCTTGGTTCATAGTTGGCGGCATTATGAGTTAGAAGATCGGTACTTCATTTTGTTCAGTTACAATATTTATCATCAATTTGTCTGTCATCAAATTTGAATGCTAAAGACTGCTTCTTTACATACAGATCAAGATAATAAATAAATACGTGGACAAAGAACATCTAACAATATTTAGGGAATTAAATTAGAAAGGGAAATAAACTTATATCATTTGAAAGGTACTGTGCCATATGTGTGTGTAATGTTGCCGATATGGGGCAATTAAGTGAACATACACACACTGATTTTCCTAAAACGCTACAACCAATTAAACGAAAGCATTGTGATCCCGTTCACGGTTGAGTTTTGTTACTTTACAAACACCATTGATCGAATTGAGACCACAGACGATTTCAGTTCCAATGATTGGATAACAAGTTATTTCCATCGATATAGTGCACAAGCACTTACAAATGTATCAATTTCAGCTTTGTGATTAATTGTTTTTTTTCAGCAACGTCGTGCAACAAAGATCTTGTCTACAACGAGTGACCTATTCTAAGAGATACTTGACTCTACTCGAGTTTAATAAGGGCGAATGGCGCTTCATAGCTCGCAGCGGGCATTACGACCTAATTCGATGCAGCCTTTAGAACTTTATGAAGTAACGATCTTTTTAACATAAAATTTAGATTGCTTGGTTTAGATCCTGAATTTAGTACACAGTTAAGGGGGAATAGATTTACGACATACATAAAAGAGGGGGCTAGAATTTTTTTATTAGTGTTTTACTTATCTGTTTAAGAAAATAATAGGTATAATAAAGGAAATTGCATTTGTCATTATAACATTTTACCCATAAACTCACTATCGAACTAAATCGAATAGCATTGTTATTAAATTTTATTGACATGGTTGCATTAATTATGTCATGATTATAAAGAAACATTTAATGTTATAATTATTTATCTCCAAACAAAAGAAAACGTTTAACTATAAAAAAACTCATGTCCCAAAGTTTTAACGAAGACAATTTTTTTTTCATGATAACTTAGCGTTAGTCCAAGACCTGGCTGAAAAGCTGGGTACGGTCTATGAAGGACTTATAGTAAAATAGACTCTAGAAATGACAATCTCCTTTATTACAAGCCAAATAACAGATTAAAATAATGAAAACTGGTTTTATAACATGTTATATCTTTTTATTTTTCGTTTTACTTGAAATAATTTTAACCAAAAAAGGGATCTCATCACGATAGCTAATTCATAAATTTGGTTAGCTATGTTCTCAGTAAAATTTGAAAGTAGATTCCTCGATAAAACCAATTCACATAATTCCAACACGAGACGCCATGAATCTCCACTTACTCTGTAGACAGTCGGCGTTGAGCAGATCTTTGCATTTCTCGTGGCATTTCACACCGCATTCAGTGCACCTAACCCCTTGTCTTGCGATACCCCAGAGAAGCCCTTCGCATTCGTAACAATAGGTGGGTGATGTGGCCGTCCATAGTACGAAATTGTGAGGTGTAGTCGAGGATATAGGGTAAATGAGCGCTTGCAAAGTCTTCTTATACACGTGCATTTTCTGGAAACATCTGGGTATTAAGGAGGTTTGCTCGCGGTCTTACCGGCGATTTTCAATCGTGACCGAGGGACATGTTAAGCTGCGCCAGTCTCAGCCAGCCGTTGGTTTGGGGATCGTTAGTGGGAAAATTACTGGAGCGCTTTCGTGCTTCGGAGGACACGTTTAGCCGTCGGTCTCGGTTTTAGTCATTAGATAATAGTTGTTCAGCCTTGTCGGAGGCTTTTGGGCGACCAGATAACTTTCGACACTTGGGTTGGCCATTAACCCTTTATCAATCCGTATTAGAGCAGCGTGGTGGAGTACGCTCCAGGCTTCCTCAGTTATGAGGAGAGACCCGTGCCCTGCCACTAAAGGTTGCAGCCAAGCATGTTTGATAGCTGTGCACTAATTTTGATTATGATTCGGAAGTGTCTAATCGATCGGAATATCTGAAATTTGGGAGCGAATCGTGCTATGCTAATCGCGTGGAATGAATTTGGTTAAATTCGATAATTCTGTTGGTACGTTAAATTTTGTCATTAACCAGGATCTGTTATTTGACGATTACCATAAATATCTTCTGAACTAATTTAAATGTTCGTATTGAATTGGTATTATGAGTCACCAAAGTTTCACGACTGATAAGGCTTTCGCTTACTGATTCCGCTTTCCTCATGAAGGGGCACCCTTTGCTCCTTTTACTAAGTCTTAGTTTCCTTACCTTCCTTCCTTATAAGTTATTGGCATTCTGTATGACTTGGTCTACTTGTTAATTACCATTCACTACTCGAAAAAATATTTAATTCACTCACCAATTCTTCGTCATTCAACGTGGCCCGATGAACTGCTGATGTCAAACCTGCATTCCTTTTCGTAGCGGCCATTGTCTAAACAGTACAATTATACATTAAAAATGTGGTAGGATATAGTCTCAATGTTAATCTGGTTACTACAAAATATATAAACTTTTCTTCTATAAAAATCAGCTAGTATCTTAATACTACAAAGTAGAGAATTTGTAATTAACACAAAAATCTTCATTGAAAAGAGTCAATTACTTTTCTACACGTGCCGAAATTTTAATTAGCTGATTCACAAGCGTTTAATCGTGTAAGTATACCATTTGCACCTTGGATACTCTTAGTAATTTTCAAATTTGATTGTACATAAGTTTAAAATCTTCGATCATTAACCAGTAATTAAGAATATAATGAGTTATGTGCACAAAATTCCAACAAACCAAAATATTGTGTTTGAATACAAACAATAATTTGTTAATGTTAATGTTCATGAATATTATACAAACAGTGTTTAAACAAGTGACAAAAGATCCGTATTTTTCTTCAACATTGATTAACCAAGCACGTGCAAAGCAGTTCATCATAATCAACTTTTACTGAAATGTCGTAAATGTTTTAATTTATGTATTTTAAGTATAAAAAAAACAGCAGATAATAACACGGTAGGCTCTAGTGATAATATTTTAGTAATAATAGTATTTTACAAACAATGGTAATTACTTGCATGCAATCGCTGGTATTGTGTAGAAAAACATAATATGAATAAAAACATTGCATATCAAAAGCTGTATTCTATTTGCTGGTAACGTACATGCATAGAAAGATAGTGTTATCGGGAGAGAAATACCTTGAGAACCTGCGAGTCCATGGTTTAGGGGAAATGCAATGATAATATTAATTTTCATCAGGAATTAGTCTGAAAACTTCACAGTGGTTTTCTACGTCTATTTATTATTTTCAGGTGACCCCTAAGTGATCAAAGATACAGGTTTTGGAAATCGAAACCTCTACTTTCGGGGTAGGTTTAACCTACATGGGTAAAAGGGCAGACAATAAGGTAACATAAATACACCAAAGAAGAAAGAAGGGTTAATAAAGACCGTTATAGAGTGATTACAGAATCCATCAAGTTTGGTCAAAATGTGGGAGACCTAAATGAATAAATTTAAATAATGTTTTCTTTATTCTTATTAAATTAATTCTTATAGTTTTTGTTTTAGTTTTTTTATTAAAAAATGATTTACCACAGTGTTTCGCTGTGCTATTTACTAGGTAAAAATCTTTCAGTACGTCTCCCACATATTGATCAGGAAATAAGGTCACAATTTAGAAATATTCCGTCGAGAAGAAAACATTTATTACGCGCCTAATGTTACTAAGCATCAGGAAGCGTACGTCGAGCTGTTAACATCAACGACCAGTTTCAAATATCTACCTTTTGCATTGAACATAAGTACATTTCGTACCTTTTTACGTCCCCATAAAATTTAACAACCCAAGATAGTCAATTGAAACCAGCCTGATAAGAAAATAGCTAACTCAGATTCCGTACGAATAATCAACATGTTAAGTGTTTGAGCGCTACTTACAAGCTCTGAAACGAGTGGTATAGACTTCCTTCGTGGCCGGATGTCTGGCATGCTGTCGATGTTGCTATAAAATGGATTGTCTCCGGGATGCCTATAAATAGTCAAATATTATTAAAGCTTTTAAAGCCATGTTATTGTCATAAAAATCAACCCATCATCAATTATCACTGAGCACGAATCTCAGAATAATATATTACAAAGGGTTAAGGCCGGTCTCCACGTTTACTAAGTGCGGGTTGGCAGACTTTCCAGCATTGGAAAGTATTTTTGGAGCAGTCTCAGTCATGCACTTTTCCTCACGATGTTTTTACTCTCCGTTAAAGCAACTAATGTTTAATTCCTTACAACATTTTAAGACTTAGAAAGTCTTCGAAATTGTTTTTGTATGATGATGATGTTTCTTCCTTCTTTTACGTACCCATTTCCTCGGCCACCTTGCTCATTGAAACCACCAGATCCATTCTAAAAACAAAAAACAAAACAATTAAATAACTAAAAATAAAAATAAATAAAAAACCTAACATTTATTTATTAAAAAACGTAATATCAAGAAATATAACAATAACACAGTACAATGTTTACGTTTCGATAAATTACATCAATCCAAACGAAGATAGGTGTTCGTTACAAAAAATTAAACCAAGCTTCTTATGATACGTAAAACTTTTATAATTAATACGTACTGATATAGAAAATCCGCGTTATGATAAATTCTTAACACGTCTTTTAATTTTGCCTTTAACATTTTTCTTTGATCGAAGAAATGAAATAATTTATCGAAATATAATAACACGTATAAACCACTATTATCTAAGTAAATGCTACAAATGGAGAATCAATATTGTGTAAACAATATGGTTTTCTTATAATAAAGTAACGAATATTAATATTGTTGTATATCAGAGATATTTAAAGCATTGAGTAATCGGCAGACTTTCATTGCGATTTATTCATAATTGTATTAGCAGTTATAGATGTTAGGATTCAAGTATGTGCGCCTATAATCAGTTATATCGTACATTCGGTCAATTGCATCACTGCCGGCAACCTAAAACCAAAGATAAACAGAGAAATTCATTCATTCACCGCCTTACTTATACAAAAATCGTTAATCAGTATCTTAGTAAGTATTTAACTAACAAACGTTTTGGACGTTAAGTAGTCCCTAATTTTCTTCACTTATAAAAACTACTTCGGATGTCTGTTTATACTGTCGCACCACGATGAAATGAGTGAAAATGTTACTTTAATGATCTGTTATTATTTACCCAAATCTGTCAAGTGTCAATGTCAACAGTCAATGGAGCTTTTATTTTTCAACAGTTACCAAACATTACACGGCATGGCATCCTGTGAAGTCAGCTGTTACATCGCTGCAATTTTGTTAGTTACATTGCGCTTAATATACTCCCTGTGGTGTTTAATAATGCAGCTATATACCCAACGTCTTAAGCAATGCCTAAAATTAAATAAAGTATGGTTTATAAAAAAAAAAAACTTTCTTAACCAGTCATTCAACACTTAAAACTAATTAACGTTTATAAGTAAGACCGTCATTGCTTAAATTATATCATGCACAAAAGGTGCTACTAAAATTTGCATTGTGGAATCGGTATTTGGTCTATAGCTGGTGTCTTTTTTGTGTCCAAGAAATAGCGTTCTTTTTTGTTTTTATAACTTAGACGGGCAATTAAACAAATGAGCCACATGATGGTGAGCGGTTACTGATGCGAGATGGTTACTGGTACACACCATACCGACCGAAACCCAAGCTGCATGAAAAGCTTTACGGCGCAATGGCGGTGGTTATAATACTGGTGGTGATTTTTTTAAATGACAGGTTAGCGATAGTTAGAGGGAATATTAGTTAGTAAGTCCTGTTAGTTAATAAATAAATAAAATAATAATAAATAAAATAAAATAAATAAATAAAAATAAAAGTTGATTAATATTCGTTCGCAATAGGACTGTTAGTGTAAATTGGTCCTGTTAGTAATTGTCCAGTTAGTCATCGTTAGTATTTTGTTCAATTCGATGCTGGTCATAGATGCGTTGCTATCCTCGAGGGCTGATGTGGTCGCCTGATGGTATGATATGCACACATTGTACCCACTCTTTACGCAAATGTAAAACCCTACAGTACATTTATTATAATACCTTCCCAGTTGTGTTGACAGCGCTTCTTGTGTTCTCTGCTTTATATGTTCTCTGTTTTCTACTAAACAACTCAAACGGTACAACTCTGATTGTTAACTTAACTGGCTGCTTGCCGGCAGTGTAACAAGTGTCATGGCTTACATAGGATTCAATATAATATCCTATAATAATAATACAATAATTTAATCCAAAAGCTTAAGCTTTATTAATTGTTATCATGTTTTTTAACGACCTTTATTTCATCCATACAAATTTACTATAATATAATCTAGCATCTACGTATAACATGTTACATAAGTGCCAACTAATTTTTTAATGTACGTGTAAGTAACTACACAAATACCTAATTCGTGTGTCTAGATCATACTTAAATGTAATGTTAATTATAATAATATGTTTTCGAATTACAGGCTCGAAGTTTAGTGAAATGATCAGAAGTTCTGAAGACACGAGTATACGAGTATGAGACCATGTAAGAAAATGGCATTTATAATAACCAGTTAAAATGGACTTAAAGTTCAACTTTACTGTAAGATACATTGAATTTGGTATAAATATATAGTGTTTATGTTTCTAGATATTCAAAGCCATATCCATAAGTTATGTATAATAATTACTTCTTACGTGTTTGATTCAACTCACGCGTCGTAAATTTGAAAATGACTTCTTAAATATATTTCCTTCAATATGAATATCTGGCTACGCTCGATTGTAAAGGAACAATTTTGCGATACGTGATATGAAATGATATGACGGCAAGTGATTTTGTACATTATGTGTTCCCCGAGCCGTTACACAGCACATGAAATGATCAATGTTTTTTAAATAGCGCTTAGCACTGAATCCATTCATTTATATAATAGGTCCTATGCCATAGTAACACTAATACTGAACAAAGCTACTCATTAAATGCTCATACGAAGACTTAATCTGATCTACCGTATCAAATAAATACGGATATTAATGAACAGTATATAAAACCATCCAGTAATATTATTGATATCTAAAGCCGTATATAAAACAATATTATTTAAAAAGAATACATATATAAGAAAATCTTATACGTCTATTGTATCGGTTAAATCTAATTATTGCCACAATCAAATAGAAACAGCGTCGATACCTATCAGTTAACAGTTTTGGTCGTATTGCATGATGATTGCATTTTAATTGTCTTAGAGTAGGTTAAATGTAGGAGCAATGCTCGGTATTTCGCTACGCGACAAAATTCGCAATGATAAAATCCGTATACGAACAAAAGAACATAGCTCGCAGAGTTAGTAAGCTGAAGAGGCAATGGGCAGGCCACGTCGTTCGAAGGACTGATAACCGATGGGGATGAAAGGTCCTCGAATGGAGACCACGATTCGGAAAAAGGAGCACAGGCCGCCCTTCGACGGCGACGACGGCGGGAAGCCGCTGGATTCAGAGGGCACAGGAACGGTCGGAGTGGCGTCGATTAGGGGAGGCCTATGTCCAGC
>DWLO01000398.1:0-21011 GCA_018245335.1 Dalla quadristriga | reverse complement strand
ATCTCATAGGTACTCCCACAGTTCTATTACTAACGAATACTTTCCAACTAATATTCTTATGAACACCTCATACTAACTAGACTGGCCTACTGACTCGCACAGTCCTATTCGAGGTTGGTCACAGATGTCCATTGGCAGTGAATGGACTGCATGCTCGATTGCTATTCAGATTACATAAAAAACAACTAGCAAACATCATCATATCTATTGCTTCCGTAGCACTGCTGTTGTCAAGCTAGCAGTGAGACGAATGCCTAAAGCGTGAACAGCGTTTCAATAAATCTTAACAGTTCACACAATGATTATGTTAACTCAGCGTCGCGCCGGCCACGGCGTCGAATGGTCAATTATGATACGTCTGATTAAAGCCATTTACAATACAACAAAGAGCCTGCTTTCATGTTATTTTCTTATACCTACCTCTCGCACTAATATGGTAGGCATCTCTGACGACTCCGCGCGTTGGTTAGTGACCCTAACTGACGAACTGTGGGACCTGAGTTCGATCTCCGGTTTGGGCAAACATTTATTTGGCAGATAATTGTTTGTACTCGGGTTGTTTGTACCTGCAACACAGATAATCCCAGTGGGGGCTTGTAAGCGTTTAAGCGTTAATTTATCTTTATAATACATTTAATTAAAATCATTATATCGTTGTTATTTAAAGCAGAAATACTTCATAGGGATCAACTAAATCTACTTATTATGCTAACTTACATGATTATGCTTAACGTAGCTCGGTCTATAAGTAGATGGGATTACGCAGGAAAGAACGTAAATAGCTCAGACGCGTTTGTAAGTAGCAAGCCTGTAAGCGCTTTATGCAGAATATGATAACGAAAAAAAAAACAACAGTAAAAGTATTACCGCAACGAGTGTCTGTAACTGATGTCCAAACGGAAAATTTACTAGGTACTGAATAATCTTACATCTTATCTTAGTAATATTGTAAATATGAAAATTTGTTTGTTTTAACGCCTTAACAGCTAGACCATACAACCATTTATCATTAAATTTGGTAGAGAGATACTTTGAGTCACAGAGAAGGCCATAGGACACTTTTTAACCCTAATAAATTTAATGCGGTTGAAGTCGCATGGGAAAGCTAGTAATGACTAATATAAAAATGACTACTTGAAATGTCTTAGTATAAAAATGTTGATCGACCAGTAGATCAAGCCACGATTATTGTGGTCGGAAATTCGAGAGGTGACCACTATTGGTAAAATTTCATGAACACTTCCATGCTTCGGACGGCACGATAAGCCGTTGCGTGTCGGTTCCGGACGTTAAACCTTGTCGAAGGCCTTCGCGCTGCCTAAATTTTCCGACACTCGAGTCGTCCATTAACCCTTCCACCAATCCGCATTAGAGCAGCGTGGTGCAGTATGCTCGAGGCCTTCTCAAGTCTGAAGAGAGTGCTCTGCAGTAGCCGACAGTTAAAATCTTCTTATAATATTTGAGGCGCCATTGTAACACATACACCTGTTTCAAAAACCCGAGCCAGTTGAATCGTCTGCCAAGTAAATGCCGCTCTAATTACAGCTATTTGTACAACAAAACAAAACTGACATAATAACTGGGTAATCTTTGTGCATGTTGGCAATTACAGGCCCAGACCGAGTTTAACAAACAAAAGGTATTTCATTAAAGATAAGAAAAAAAGAGTAAATCAACGGCCAATTATGCCTCCCCCATCCCTTTAAAGGAGAGTTATGTCTTATTTGTCTTTGGCCAGTTACCATGGAACGGAGAAACAAGATCGCGGGCAGTTTTAAAACAGATTTCTCTTTAGACCTTCTTAAGTTACAGCCATCCGCTCTTCGTATAAAGATTAGAAGATAATCCAGTGTTTTATGAACACGCAGGCCATTTTGTAATTTATTCTGCATATTGCTTTATAGTCGTACAAATAAAATTTGTCCCAGATCACTTATCTTCCATGACGTTACGTGCGGACCTTATTTTTAAAGTAAAACTCATTTTTTAAAGTCTAATGGTGAAAAGTCTAACGAACAGTCAGACAGATATACCTATTAATTGGGCAACGTGGCCAACAGGCATGAAACCATAAAAGACGAAAGTGAATGTTTTTCCTTTTTGAAAATGTTCAATGGTTGTAAAGTTGTAAACTTTTTCAAAGTCTAGGCAGACTTTGAAAAAGTTTCTTCGATCAAAAGTAAGGTAATATAAGACATATTTTAATTTTCATATACCCAATTTGTAACGGAAAAAATTAGCAATAATTGTTTTCACCTCAGAACTCACTTACGTAGTTACTTGCTAAAACAAACAAGCGAACCGAAGTGTGACATATCATGAATTCAATTGATGTAGATATCAATCAGCGAGTGGTGCAACGAGATCAATCATCAGACTCATAGTGCTCTATGAGAAACATCTCTATGAGAAACATCTCATAGAGTGATATCATGATCTGTGCGAGACCTCATGAGATCTCTCTTTTAGAACACCGACAGATACGATTGAGTTATGAAGTAAAATCTTAGCACGGTGTTACACTGGAAAGATGGCACCGGCTTGAAATTATACCGATTTCATTGTATAAGTTTGGTCAGAAATGTGTTCTGTGTACTACGAGTAACACACGGACGAGTTGTCCACCTGACGGTTAAGAATTAATTTCTCAAAAAAAAATTCAAATTCAGTTACAAAGAAGTTATGAGGTTATGCCGGTTAGCGTAGCTAGTACTCAGGTATATCTAAGAACTATCTTTGACCGAGTCTGATTTGTTTTCATGTACTAAGGTGCTGCCCGTGCACACCGTTGATCTCACACCGTTGATAAATTACAATTTCAAAACATTCATGCAACTATACCTACCTACCTACACCTACCTACCTATATCTACCTACTGCATATCTGTTAAACCATCTTGTAGGAGTGATAAGACGCATATTAAGGTTACAATGCCTACCTGCCTAACATTACGATTACACGATAACGTGTACACTTCCTCGTTCTCGATAGTAATATAGCGTTTCTTATTATCATATCGGCTAAGGGTGGGTATCGCGAGTCTATCGGTCTAGTATCACGCGCCGGGAAATGCAAGCGGGGTGCTATCTGATCCCTCCGGTAACTTACTCTAAAATACTGAAATTGCTTTCGCGAAATCTTTTACTGAGATCTTCACGCTCTCCACGCTTATAATATTCCATTACGATACCAATAACAGCTGAATATTACACTATTCCCATTCCCAGCCTATCTATCCATCTAAATAAGCTTATGGAACGGGAAATATTTAGTACAACACATTTTAATTAATGCAACGGTTGTGCGACCTGGAGAATAAGTCCTCGTATTTATGCACTTATTTGGTAATTTAATTTAGTTACGTAAATTGACAGAGTCCTACAATTAACTCATATTTGCCATCAACCAATTTTTGTATTACGCTTGGTTATGTATTGTGAGAAAACTCGGACACAACAAAGCATCAGATCTGTTTATCATCAACCTTGAATATAACAGAGATATTCATCTGCTTGCGCTAATATTTACTGTTCATAGTATTATTATACTTTGTATTGTATTGATTTCCAAAACTTTTTCCTAGCGCGCAGAACCCCATAACCCTACGACTGACTTGAATGATGCCACAAGCATATATTATTTCTATAATGTAGGTCTTGGGATTGTCACCTCCCTACGCTACTAAGGTTTTGTTAGAATATGCATCGAATATTACCTTTGCCTACAAACTTACCATTCCAAGATGTTCGTCTTGCGTTTGCGACGGAGCAATGTTAGAAGTTGTTCCGGGCGTTGTGTCCGCCGAATGAAGAAACTGATCAAGTCAACTATGATACGTGTCAACCAGTATCTAAGTCAACTTTGATCAAATTTACATGGTAAAACCTACTCTGTCCAAGTGTTCTTGGATCGTGTCACCGCAGCTTTAACAATTTCTAACATTTAGTTCGCTCCGTAGTCGCAGACGCAAGATGGAGATCACCAGTCGAGCGGTGTGGCCGCGCCCGACTCTTGCTAGCTATTAAAATAATGTTGTCATGAGTAATATTACTGGAGTCTCCAAAGCAGCTAGTCATCGTGTACTTATTGCTCATTCGTGAGCACTGATATTGGCTCATCTTGTCTTTTGCGCTGTCACTTGCTTGTAGATGTTCTGTACTAAGCACCCTCTTAAGATAGCTACGTGAAATATTGCTTTTGAAAGCAAAGCCATCTTACAGAAATACTTAGTGTTTTAAGTAATAAGTACTCTAATAATGAAAGGTATAATGCATGAAATTAAAAAGAAGTTTTCAACTAAAATTAATCAGAGATATTATTGGGTATCAAACCGGATGTCTTTGGCATTGTAAGAACTTAACATAATCGTTGGCCGGGACAACACTAATTCGTACTGATGAAGCGTGGTGAGGACGCTGTTCTTTCCGTTCGTGTGTAGGTAAGCGACCCTACAGTGAGCTGTTAAATGGGTTGTAGCCATATTGAATTCACTCATTTAATTAACATACGCGTCAAGCATGATTTACTGCATAACGTTGATATACGCAATATTGAAAGCAGAAGTGAAAATAAATGACCATTAAAAGCGTCTCGACAAAAAATTTTTCTTCCTCTGCGCTAAAGTCAAAACATAACATTTAAAATGTCAACACTCTGAAAATGAGTTTGGGACGTAATATGTTATGACAACTTTTTATTACCTTAATAATTGAGATTTTGTGAATATCACCCGGAGATAAATCAATTTGACTCACTTAAAGACGCATGCAAGCAAGACGCAATATTCATCCAATAAGTAATATTTTCTTTTCATTGCTATCTATTAAATATGATGCAAATAAGATAGTATGTAGTGTTTTGATGGTAAAGGAAAACGTCCTAAAACCCTGCGTACCTGAGAAATCTCCATAATTTTTCTACTTCATCTTCCTCGTGTAAAGTCTGCTTTCGCACTTGGTCAGAGCGTAATGGCCTATGGCTTATAGGTACCATCCTGATTAAGAGAGCTACATCGTGCTCAGTAGTGGTCCGATAATAGATGGTGGATGATGGCACTTCACGCCTAGAACAAACTCATTGTAAATTAAATAATGTCTAACAACTTAACAAACTGAAAAGTTAATATCAAGGACATTAGAATAATTTAGGTCAGAAAACAGTGTAGGAAATTATATACATAGTTAAAACTGGGTCTAATGGTCAATCCAACATGGCCAATGGACTCACAAGCGCTGCAGTTGAACACGAAAACTGTTTTACTTGAACGACCGTTTCCGTTTCTGAACTTTCGATTGGTGTAGTGCGGGACGATGTTGCGTGAACTAGTTTTTGATAATCTCGATCTGGGTCTTCTGGCCAAAATAAATAGCCTTAAAGTAAAATATAATCAAGGACCTTACGCTATTGTCCTGGTATTCGTATTCACATCCCCAAAAACGATGACTTCGTCATAAAACCAGCCGTGTATGCTGATTTCATTGACGAGTATAACCCTGGTTACGAATGGTGACTGCTAAAAATAAGGATAATGTGTTATATATAAAGTTGACAATATAAAACCAAAATACCGAGATGTAGGCTGATTCGTGAAAAGAGTCTCCCCTAGTCAGAGCGCTGACTCAACGGTTTACTGGATTGGGATATTCAGCTTCATGTATTTTGTGCACCTATAGCTGTTTCACAGGGCAGCTACAGAATACGTTGAATCGCTTGACAAGTGAATTGGATGTAATCTGTTATGGGTGTTGGGCCTATTCTAATATTATTCTAATATTATTCTAAATTTTTCATGTCAATATCGCAAATGAACTCAATATTAAAATTTGATATGTTAAAAGTATTATAACTAAAATACTTGTATTAACTAAAATAATTGTTGATTGGGACATTAAATAGAATTGACACAGCCTTAAGCAAAGAGCGCCACTGTCACCACAAAGATCTTTTAGGTCGTGGCTCGTAAATCCAAAAAGCCTGATCTTCGAAACAGTCGCGCCATTTAAACACGTTCGCTATTGTGAATAATGACTGTTTAATTAAGGCTCTTAAGGGCAGGTTAAAGTCTATCGTTATTTCCTATAGTGATTTTGCGCGCTGTCTAACTTTGTTTTTTTATAACGTCTCCAAAATGTTGTTCCCAATACCGCAATTAGTTGTTATTCCACTACCCCAAGGTTGGCTGATAAATAATGCTTTAAGCATTAAGTCCGTCTTCTGTACTAAACGTTAGTGAGGTATACATAATAAAATATAAACACGATATTTTTCAAACGTAGTGTATTGATATATACCGAAGTGTATTGGTACAGCATAATCAGAAACGAGAATGCTGACAGACTGGCGCAGGAAGGGGCCGAACTGCCCACCGTGGGACCAGACCCGAGGGTGGGCATATTGAAACGCGACCCGCTACAGGCTAAAAAGACATGACCAGCTCCAATGTAAGTGTCCACGTTTCAGCTATTACGTTGCTATTCAGTCATTGCATTATTGAGTTACAAATACCCATCCACGCTACCTAACTAACCTTCACATTTATAATAACTGTAAGGAAAGTAGGATAATCGTCTGATGGTACAAGCTCAATGGCTTGTATTCAGTTAAGAAAGCTACTCAAATATGAACCGGTACCTTTAGACGATGACACATAAACATTAATTTTAATACCCGGTGATAGGAACATTAAATAGGGGTTGCAATATCACCGTTACTGAAAGAGCGGCGCCGTTGGCACAAAGAGCTCGTGGCTCATAAATCGAAAGAGCCTGACCTTCCGAGAGCGCGGCGTATTTACACGTTAGCGAGTGTAAATAATGCCTGTTCGATCGGTTCCTACTGTCGGGGCGTATTTCAAGTGAGACTCCTATGTAACTTACTTAGCTATTATACATTTTGATTACGCAGACAAATACTTTTTTTTGGATCTGCTGTCTTTGAACGTAGCTTCGCCCGCGTTGATGTCGTTTTTCCGTACAAACTTTCAAACCTATAAGGGAACGAGTTTTCAAATAATTTAAAGCATAGGTTCCCTATAGGAAATAGGCTAGTTTTGTACGTAGACTATTTCCTTTACCATTGTTTAAGCTACCTCCACACCATTTTTTAACCACACCTATTTTACAAGACACCGTTCTTATCCTTTCTGCGTGATTGAATAACAAATATACTCTATCCATCCTCACAAATTTTCTCATTTGTAATATTAGTAGCATAGAATTATTTTGGATTGGACAAGGATTTGACTGATACGAGTATGTGGGGATTTTGGATCATATCATGACACTGAAATGTAGTTTACGATGTATGACATAATTCATACTGTTAACCTAATGAGTGAAAACAAGTTTGAAGATTATGTTATTATTGTAGGAAAATAAATAAAATAAAATATTATTTTGTTAACAGTTGAATTCACTCAGTCTTTCTGACATAATTTTTTTTATTGCCGGCATGATCAACCATTTTTTCTGTTAATTGTCTAGTTTATTTGTAGCATATAACTATGACTATGGATAACAGTTGGCAAATAAAATAACTTTAAAAGATTTAAAAATATATTTGTCCTCTATACTTTTGAGATTCTGAGAAACCATGTTAGTATTCAGCCAATTTCCCAACAATATTATTGTACATGGATCCTTTATCAATACAGCTCACAATAATCCTTCCATTTCTTTTTACCGGGGGCTTATTGAATGGTAAGTAGGTTCTCACGCTACGCAACGGGGGTTCTATTGTAAGCGAAGTCTGCTTTTTGTCCAACGACGTGTCCTGCGTGCGTTCCGTATGTCATCTGCCACCACGTGGCTTAAAATTGCGTGTGCGACTTCACTTAAGAATTTTAACCCCATAAAAAAAAAAGTACAGGTATTATTTCTCCCGCCTTAGACCCTAAGACTAAGCAGTTCATGATCATCATCACCTACATCCCTAGCCAATCAAAATTAATCATTATGTAGTTAATTATAGCAATCAACTATCTATCTATCGAAATCAAAAATATTCCATACATTTTAAATTTTCAAAGCATTCATATTTCATTTTCTACCACCCACGCTTGTATTTAACTGTGACGGCATTACCGATCGTTAGAAACTACACAATTTGTTTAAGAAGCCAAGTTGCTGATATCTACTTTTAAATGCGCTGTGCACGTATGATTTGTAAAACAGTGGTTTTGTTGCAGAGAAATTCTGTGACATTGTAACTACTAAACTACTTTCAATCCACTTCAGTATTGAAACTTTCATTACATGCAAAAAATGAGCAATAATTTGTGACAAAGCATAATATCTTTTACCTAATAATGTAGCTTACTCTTGTCCCAAGAGTAAAACCAATATTGCTCTTGGATGGACCAAAAATGCAAAGACTCTTAGAAGTAGTAAAAATTATGTTATAAGCATTCTTGAATGCTTTTTAAATGTTACAATTTGAATATAGATTTTTTAAAGAATATAATAAGATACACGTCGAACATTTTTTATTGTTTACAGACGATTTGATAGATTACAATAGATAACAGCAGAGCCAAAAAATTTAATTGAGAACTTGTAAAAGGTTCCGCGATACGAAGTTGCGGATACGAGTTGATGTTAAAATCACATACTTGTAGATGGGCACTACTCAACAGAATTCAGCAGATTTGAGTAAAATTAAATATACGCCTCGAGAACTCTTAAGACATTAAATTCATCATGACGTATGATCAGCTATTAAACACAAGATTATTACTTCCAAATGATTTAATGATGTTTACGTTGAACTTCTATAATTGCTATAATCGCATTGTAAACAAACGCACTTACGTGTAAAAAACAGCTGTGACGTTGCTGATAAAACATGCCACCAATTACGCTAGATACATTGACGTCACAAAATCGTATCAAAATTAAATGTAATCATGAGAAAAATAATGTCAATTACATACGGCCTCGCATTTTGCGCCGACCTTTGCGGACAGCGGCGATCAGTTTTTTGCGTGTGAACAACCTGGGTTGGGTCCGTTACGAGTGTGACGCAATAAATTAGTGAGGCCCGGGACACGATTGGTACATCGTATCGGTAAGGTACAGTTGATTGGGAAAAAATTCGACCAACATCTCGGCGTGCACGCATGCAACTCCCGTCAACTCTACAGATTTACTGCTTGAGAGCTTCGAAATGTTGGAATTTCGGTGCCTCAAACGCGTGATTCATGGCCAATTATTTCTTTGAAGAAGAACACTGTCTTGAAGAGACAATATTGTTAAATTTTTGCGGTGTTAAGTAATCCCGAAGCTACCATAAATAGCCTTAACACAACTCAAGAACACTAAGGAGTTATTCTAGTCCGTTTTCTGGACCGATAAGATCTAATATCTTACCGGAAATCCGATAGCTTTTTAATTCTCGTGATTCCACTGGCTTTAAAATAATTGTTCACTCAGACAAAGTTGTAATCATCCATATACAGATCAAGCCCTAGGAGATCCCGTTCGAACCAGAATACTTGCATCTTTCAATTTACGTCTGATTCTGACCACAGCTCTATATCAAAGTAACGATGGCACGAGAGCCCCATTCGTACCTGTCGGCCTTTACTTAAGGCAGGTTACTATTACAATAATACCAGATTGCAGCCCACTTATTAATAAATAGTCGATACCTCCCCCTGTCTACAAAGCGGCCACGAATCTTAAATCACAAATAATTACCCCTTTTTCACCGACGTCATTGGAGATTGAGTTGGTTTTTAGGATTCCGTGTACAAAGTGTCCAAAAGATGTCAATATCGTTCATCGGATTCTGTTACATCGCTTTTCTTTTAAAGTGGGCCTTTGCCCAATTTAAAAGTTCTAAACCCCCTTTGGGTTTTGGAACTTCTGCCCACGGGTATTTCACTACGTCTTTATGCAAATTCCATCCCAGTGGGGATGAATCCCAACGCCTTGTCTAGAAAAAGATAAAATTTTAAAGTGCGCTTGTCAATTGATTAGCTTGTGTTATAACAAATGTATGTATATTCTCCATACTCCTGCCGCAGGTAATATTTGGGATATCCCGTACAATATTTTTCCATTTATATTTTAAAGGTTTTAATATGTTATGATTGTTTCAAGGCACAATATTTAAGAAACTTACCCTTTTAAGAAAAATGAATTTACCGTAAACCCATGAAATTAAGTTAAAATTCTGACTCATACTTGGCATGTTTGTAAAAAGATGCAAGGATACGTTCTTGAGGTTGTCAATCAGATTTTTAATTTGTTGCTTTAACCTTCTAAGTAATTGTTCACATATGCTTTATGCTTGGGTCTGCACTGTCCATAATCATTTGTTTCAATAACTTATGTATCATTAGATTCAATAAGTTATTACAACTCATCAAAGAACTACAGTGCGTATCACTCCCGCTAATAATTTTAGTTGAATTAAAGCAACATCACCAAACTATGATTTTGAAAATATATTTTAAAGTTCTATTATTCAGTACACCTAATTTTTGTCTACGTCTCACGTAAATCAACTGGACGAGTTGCAATTCCAGTAACTGATCAAATAATCTTAGTAACTAAAAGGTTTAGTACAAACATGGACTAAAAGGATTTCTTAAAGGAACTTGGTAGAACCTGTATACGGTTCGTCCGGGGCGGCACCACCGCCATATCCATTTCTGCAGTGAAATTATTGTCTTTCAACAACATTATTGTTATGGTTGGAAAGGTGTAGATGCCGGATTCACTTATACAAGAGGTGACCACCTTAGTCCTCAAGGGTAGCAACGCATCTGTGGCCAGTTTCGAACAGGACCATTACTGACCACCACTAACCTGACTATCACGAACACCGACTAACACGACTTACAGTCAGAACCAGTCCTTTCTCCCATAGTCTTTACAATAACATTCCTGTAAACATCTCATACTAACTGGACTAACAGCTCCATTCTTTTTACGATCCCATTCGAGGTTTGTCAAAGAAAAAAGTATTCAGCATATGAATCTCAGTCCAAAGCTTATCTATCCGCGAATCATCAATATGAATTTTGGTACTATGGTAATAATGAAGAAGAGTAAACGTAACTGCGCACATGAATGTATCCACTAATACTCGTATCGTTTCAATTGACAACCGATACAAACTGGACTAACTAACTAACAGTCCCTTCGTACAGTTCTGTTCGTGGTTTGTTGCAGATATCATGCCATGGATGCGTGGGCGGCTGTGAAATCATGTGCTATTCTCATCACATCAAATAAAGCTTGTAAAAAATGGTGCGTTAATGGGCTGCTGCACTGAAGACGATGCACTTTAGTTACAATATATTGTTAATCAACAATGAACGTCAACGGGTTCATCTGGACTTGGTCGCGATACTTAACAAGCCATTCATCGCTTTTGTGCGATGTCGAGAGAGGAATCGCCAGAGCCTGGCTCTGACAGACAAACTTCAGCGTGATATCGATTGTAGTAATACTATTAGAAGAAGAAGGAGAAAAAATACGTGTATTCGATGATTACGCTACAACACTACAGCATTTGTATATTATGTTTATAAACAGACAACACAATATACTTAACCTTAATGCTTAACCTATGACTCGATGACCCTCAAACAGGCCCAGGCTCAGCATAAGCCCTTCGAGAGCACAGCGCTGATATTTCAGTCTGGGCCTATTATATGTCCCATACTAGTATTAGTTATAAGTGTAAGTAGTGATTTTAGTTTTCTTCGTCAAATTTGCACCAGCTATTTACCAGCTGAATACATATATGGTTTTCTAGTTGTACTTGAACATGTTACACCGTCTAGGTTGATTATAGAAATATCAGACTCCTCTGTCACATCATTCAACTTGAAGATATTTTTTTCGCGAATATCTTGTACAACTTTACAACGAACGTCATGCTCAACGTCCGAGGTTAAAACAAGATATTGCGTACGCCGTTTACTATTACCAAAAAGACAAAAACAACCATCTACTACCGGTCAGTACTTCGAAGCGTCATTCCAAGTGGTCCGCCGCGCTTATCACGGAGCGGATCGAATTATGCACATCGATTATCATTCAGTGCTGCTGTAGGTGCGCATATTTCTAAATAATAAGGTACCCTGTCTCGTACGGACAGATCGCCCGTCGGAACCCGTATCGCTCGGTCGTTCGTCTGCACAGCCGAGGAGCACAAACGGCAATCCCGACTGCGCAGACAGCGTCATCCAACTTCATCGAACGCTGGCACTGATAAAGCGACGCGCCGTCAATGCCAGTGCCGGCCATCTGAACTCAAAGAGATGCAACTATATGACTAATGTCTTATACATTACCCACAATATCCCCTCAATCGCTGCGACCATCGCATGACATGACTTAGCGCTGCGCAATCTCGACCTATTGAAAGCGCACAGGACGGCTCTTCAAGATATTTCAATGCACTCCCTGTCAACATAATTAATATTTTATTAAATCTATAATGTAATAGCGTTTGCGTGTTGTATTGGCGTTTCAAGTTTCTACTTAGTTAAAGCGTGAACCTTTCTCATCCGAAGTGGCGAGCAATGATGGTTTACTGACGATGAACATCAGCTTTGGAGGATTCCTTGTACTTGGTGATGTTTGGGTTAAAACAAAATGCATGTTTGAGCCATAACCTTCAAAATGTTAGTCTATTAACTACAGCCTGCTATTTTGCTCATCAGTATTGTCTCCATCAGATGGAGGACTACTGGAAAGTTCTGTTTCACTTCTTTCTGTTCTGTTGTTTATGGCATTAGGCGATGGTGCCTACCATCGTAGGTGGTACGTTAACTTGTTCCTATTCCTACAATGTATATGAAAAAAAGAAAAAACATTAGGTAGGCGGATGGCTGTAGCTACTATTTGCATTCACATTGCAAAAACGCAGTGTGTGTCTATTAAAATATTAATTGATGTAATCGTTCAGGAAACGCAGGGCTTGGAAGCAGTTTGTGTGAAGGGCTTGCATAATGTTTGTGATAGCGAACTTTATCTATGTACGGTGCGGTGACAGAAGCTGTTAAGCCGTGTACACACGTCGCGCTCGCCAGACACACCCCTGCCAATTATCTCGATACACCCTCCACACGTTTACTTTCGCTATTAGAAGTCGCAATGAGCGTACTTACACGAGATTTTAAATTGCAAACGAGATGGTAATTAGCGAGAACCACTGCTTAGAGTCGCACCTAAATGTCACCGACGAACCCGTATGGAAATAAGGGACAAATTACGTCTCCACGCGTACTTTCATTTGTATAACAACAGTTACATAAAATACGTAATAATTGATGGTTTCTTAATCAGTTTATTGTAATTATTATGCAATTCGTCCTAAATTTAAATTTAAATTGTTTAAAAACCAAGTCGTCGGCCTGATTGATTAAATGTCATACGATTCAAAACAATTGGTCAAACGCATGGCAGATCTGGATCAGTTAATCGTATGCATACTTATGGCGAGCTTGCCAATTATGCAATGTATAAAATATTGCGAATCATAAGCGGTCGGCGTAGTATGCCGGAGCGCAGCCGAGATGGAACTACAGATAGAGATAATCTAATAAGTCAGATCTGAAGCCAAACGTCGACCGAAGTTATAACTCAGGGTTGAGATGCCAGAGGTTAATTAAAAATAGCAACTTCAATCTTAAGTGTCAGAGATCGAGTTAGATTAAGATTTATCCGATTATTGGAATAATTAACTTAACTCGGGCAGTTGCAGGGTAGCGTAGGGAATTATGAAATGGCGCCAAATAAGGGGAAAGATAGCCTGCCATATCGTCGACATGACAAAACGCTTCAGCGCTTTTGAAATATAACACGTTTGGACTTGGTAAATATTTGTGTCTTAACAGCTGGTTTGTTCTGCGCTCTGAATAAATTAACTCCTTAGTAAGTGTAAACTCGCTGGACAAAGGTAAATAGGTTCATGACTTTGGTTATGTTTCACGTGTCGTGATGTCCTTGGCACTCCATAAACAAGAGGACAAGTTTAAAAAGGGATTAAAGCTTTGGAAATAAATCGGAATGTTTTTCAATAAAAAAATTGCTTAAGATGCATACAAAGTTTTGCAAACACTACATTCTCATATGAACTATCCTGTGAGGACTCCTGGATAGAGCATGAGCATGAGCTTTTCGAGTCTAATATAAAAATATTCAAGGCATTTAGAAATAACAAAGATCTCAAATAAATAGACACAATAAAGGTAAAGATGTGAATGTGTCCGATTAATCGATTCAAATTCTCGTAAAGATACTATTCCTTGAAGCTTTGCTTAGCGCCTATCCGTTTTCTGTAATTATATTACGAATAAGTCGTAATAACGTGTAAGCATTAAGTCCGCTCTTTGTAATCCCTAGATAAGGGTTCGGAATAAATGTGAAATAAATAAACTAAGAATAGATCTTAAATGTTTGAGCAACCAACTTTGTCACTCAACTTTTAGTCCCAACCCATACTTTGTCTCTTACGAAGCGAATACAATATGTAGTTTTCGCCAATGGTGCAATTGCATGCAAATTTATAAGTAATAATAGATACAAGTACGAAATTTGATCAAGCATTATTATTCTGCTCTTAATCCCATGTGATGACCAGTCATAGCTGCATGTCAATATTGTCATATCCGCTATTGTAAGCCTGTTGTTGATTATGTGACGATGGGTGCTATCTAGTAAATCGGATTTAAACTTAGAATTCTAGATTTGCGATGTCACAAAATTAGAATAATTTAAAGTTGACCAAATTTATTATTGGAATTTTAGCTATTAGATTTGAAAATACGGCCTAGAATGATGACGATCATCGTTGTATACGATATTATACAAATAAAAGAATTTATTACGTCTGTCTGTACGTATATTTCCGTTGATTTTAGTATTTCATGGGACATTAGTCGCCTTTGCAGCGTTACGTTTGGTTAACCGCAACATGCTTTCGATATGGATACCGCAGTTATGCCGATATTTTCACTTGATGGAAAGAATAAGTCGGTACACATTGGAATAGATGGAGTCAAAGCATTTAAAATAATTATTTAAAATACAAGCTGATGATGTTTGTTTTACTCACCCATAACCTAAAATTGCTTAATCTAAAACAATGGAGAGGTAAAACGGACAAAAACAGTAGTCTAACAGAATCCTTTTATTGCAAACCCGAATCTGTTGATTTCCGCATAATTTAACTAGTTTTAACCAATTAAATTAATAATGTATATAATATTATATAATATATAATTATACATATAATATTATATAATATAATATACATAATAAAATAAATAAAATTATGTAGAATGTTCATGGTCATATTTTTAAGCAATAAATTGATATTTTTTTATTACTTTGTTACACTATCGTACTGGGTTTTACATCTGTAATGTTAGTAGTCATTGTCTTAAAAAATTGTGTACTTCTCGGTAAAAAGAAGGATGAAACCTTTTCAAAGAAGGATTGATGTCAAGCAAACGGAAGGTTGTAAAATATTAACCAAAACTGGTGCCACAAGGATATAAAGTGGTCCCGATTAAATAGGATAAGGTCACGGAGATGATATTACCAATGTTAGACAAATAACAAGGCAAATCAAACAGAATTTTACGAGAAAACATGACCCACCACAAATCCTATGCATGCCATTCATTAGATACTGATTCGTCCCCGGTCAAAGGTGTAACATTGGCCCTAAGCCAATAGCGTAAAAAACGTAATGAATAGATACGCTACTGACACCGCTAACCTCCATGTGAGCGTCAATCACTTGTCGAAATATTAGGTTGCAATTGTGCTAAACGAAGCCTACCACCATTGTTATTAGGCGAAAAAGAAATTATACTTTCTACTAATCATGTTCATCAGCTTTAAATGAACGCTGTCCAAGCACAATAGCATTTCGTACCGGCTTAAAAATACAATCTACATACATGTCCCAATCACCATCATTGAGCACTACAGCTTTCAGCATGAATTATAAGTAGGTAGGTAGGTACCTTCTTTATGTGATAAAAGTTGCAAACGGACAGTGTAGCCACTGTCGCCCATGGACATCTACAACTTACGTCGAACAGAATATTACAATTAGGAAGTTTTTTTTTTCACTTTTTTAATCCTGTTAGTGTAATTATACGTTATTTCCGAGTACGTTATTATTTCTAAGGCCTACCGGCTTAATTTTCCCCTCAAGGGTATGCATGCAGACACTGCGATACTGACAAGTTTTACTTAGTGTAGGATCTGCTCGACTGTTATAAAAGTATAAATGAGTACTGGCCACTGTGATTCATTTTTGGATGATTAATGTACTGTATTTCCTTCCTTGTAAGTTTTTGAAAAAATTAAGGTTATTACTATTATTATTTGCTATTAATTTCTTTTTTGCACGATATGGATAAACGAGTATCAAGTAAGGTGCAAATAGCGGACACATGCAACTCTGATATTTTAGAACGACTAGAAGTTCAAGTCAGTACAATAACTCTGCTGTCACTGTTTTAAAATCATGCAGTGTGACGGATTAATGGCAGTTACTAATTATCTACCACCTGTAAAAAAGGGTTTAGCTCCATTTCTTCCGGTGACTCTACCCAGGAGCAGAAGGCAATCGGATCTTTGCGGAGTAGTGCCATCTACCCTTCTAAACGCCAATAAACTCGTGTCCAGCGGAGCAGATGGCACTTCTTTTCTCATTTCGAAGAGTCAACCCGGGGGAGATGATATTAGTGAATCTTATGTCGTCTTTACCGTGTCCGTAGGTCTTGTCCGTACGTCAGCCGTTCCGGCCATAAGAAAAATTCTGTTTTCTACCTAGTAAAGCCAGGTTCATATTAGGTCAGACCGACACATTTATCGGGACGATATTATACTGGCGTATGGTTTTCAGTACCATTCACATTAGTGGGATCCGACAAAACACACACACACACACACATTTCCCGGATGTTCTGCCACGATTTAACTATCTGGTAGATTTTAGCTCACAGCTTTGTAACGCTGTTCAGTTTTTACACTTGTCGGACCGACGGGTACACACGGTACTTGATGACCCTCGCATTTCTTTCAACCCGTCACTCGCCAGTAGTGGAAAGAAGCTCTGAAGCCAACTCGCTTGCTTTGTGACGAGCCTGCCAATGATAAAAGTGTAGGTACGACATAAAGCGCGAACAACAAGAGCCGGCCAGCGACAAAACAGTCAGACTGACCTAATTTGAACAAAGCCTAAGGGTACTAGCAGGGGTACAGCATTCACTGCATTCTCTTAAAAGTTTCTCCTGTGTTCACATACTTGAGTATGTTTTTCAACGTGTTATTTTTTGAGCCGAACATGTTGGCTCGCGTGGCAGCTGGCTTGATTGGATTCTGGCACTTAGCGCGGCCCAAACAATTTCAGTGCCCATTCGTACTTCGCAGAACTTTCGCCAGAAGCACGAACCGATCTGATATGTATCGCCCGCCGGCCATTAATATAAAATTTCAAGTATGTCTAGAGGTAAACCGTAACTGGGTCACTTCAAGTAATGAAACGATCCAAGACTATATTGTTCGCTCAAATGCAGGTCTCATTTCAAATATTTTGCAATACGAGTATGTTCGTATACCTAAAGGGACATTAGTTTCATTCACTGGCTAATATACTTTAGTAAGTGTAGTTTTATGTTATGCTAGCTTTTATCCGCAGCTTCTCCCGTCTAGAAATAGTTTTTTTCTATATAAACATAATCACCGCATTTTACCCCCCGAGGAATGAAATGTTAAAAATAAAAAACCTTTTCTTAACAGATGTCTCCGTTATAAGTTACTGTCAACATTTCAAATCTCTGGCTTCAGCGGTTTCGGTTCAGCGTTGATACATGCCAGTCGTCAAGAGTCCATAGTGACTTACATTGGGCTGTAGTCCAGTTAGAGGTTGGGTTATGGTTAGATATGGCATCTTGATGCCCAAGTCGCCAACGCAACATTAAAATGACATTTAAATGAATTGTGTCGCTTGTACCGTGCGACGAAATAAATAACCTCATTCATTCATTCATAACAAGCAAAAAATACTAAAGCTGAACGTTAGTAAACGCAGATATACTAATATTATGCATAATATTCCGCTACTGACAATTGCATGCAGATACAAATGTTAATGCCTTTAATGCATATATAAGAGGCATGCGGCAACTAGCTACGGTGATAAATCTCTATAACAAAAAGCGCTCAGAGCAGTGTTGGTGCGACCGCGCCCCGCTGAGCATCTCCACTACATCGCCATTATTGTACTATCAACGTCACAGCACTCACGGCACTGCTACTGTCTGCTACTGTCCGCTACTGTATTTCAAACTCGTGCACCACCTGTCATACTCATGAAACTCGTAAGACACTTGTCGTAGCTGTCGCTTCCAGCTTCAAACTAGCTTCGAGATTGATGATACTGAACGGCAGTCATGGCTTTGATAGTTTTTGTATGTTTATATGTTATACTACTTCGGAGCCTACACTAATAAGTATATGCATGATATTATGTACAAAACTTCGATAGCATGGTCCTCCTTCTTTTGTCGACCGATGGGAAGTCGCTCCATCAATCCTCTGCTTCGACTGGGGATATATGTGCGGCAGTTAATGCTTATGCACTATTCGCGCAAGTACTTCGAGGCATCGCACGTAGGTGCGATGAGTCAAGATTTGTTGTTAAATCTATTTTGCAACAATTCATAGCGCTTTGTATTCCGTAGCACCATCTTGTGTTGACTGGAGGGATATCGACACAGACTCGAGCTCACTCGCGTGATAGGTGATGATAAAGGGACAGGATACATCATCGCCTATCGCTAACCAGTCGTGTCTGGGACTAGTCGTTAACGGTCGCTCGCCATATTTCATCTACTTTGAATAATGAACAGGAACTGTTACATATAAAATATTTCACGACTGCAACTTCTATCGGTCCCGTAGTGCATTAACATGCTCTTAATACTGAGAATGGGTAATAATTTCTACCGGATATCATTATTGAATTGCTAACAGAATTCACCCCGTGTATACGAGCGAAAGCTATTCGCCATATTGTATGCATAATCGAAGATTTATTTTATAGCTGGGTAGTTGTCCTACGGTCATAAAATCAATTACATGAATAGATTAAAGCGGTACTAGCAGATGTCGCTAGTTTAAAATAAACGAATGATTGACTTATAAGTCAACATAAAGTGACGTTCTTATCGAATAACCTGGGAACTCATATTGGACCAGCCAGTGCGATACTTAGAACAGCTCAGAACAATAATCAAAGTATTGTCCTGTACTATAGGATCGATACACTTTATTTATAACACAGTTTCGCAACTAAATTATGTAAGCCATCGTCCTCCTCATGTTTAAGTATTGTTTTCCGTAGGTTATCTTTTTAAAAGTTAATTAACAGTGGTGAGTATAATTAGATGCAGAGGTAGAGGAGGCATTTGAATTATTTTGATATAATTTTAGATTTTGGCTGCATCATTGTGTGTGATTTAACGCTAAAGTAGGCATATATAGGAAATATTCCAAGTCATAAATCGTAACATAGATATTTCCGTTTTACACTTCTACGTATTCCGAATATCTTTTGGTAATAATTACCATAATAATCGTTCTAAAACTGTGTAGGCTTAACGCCGAAGTTTTTTTTAACAGTATTTGGTTTTGTACTTACTTACGTCTTGTCCAGTTACACGACTCTCAGTAGTACCAAAAATAAACATTGAACACTGGTGAGTACCGGAAAGTGAGATTTGAACAAAAATTAAGAACCGTTACCTTAATAGCGCTGTCCGGATAAATGGCGCGAAATTTGTAATATTTTGAGAACTAAATGCTTGTTGTGGTGTGGACTGTTATGGTGAACACACACATAAACTCAAGCTGGACAAGGGTGCGTAAAGAATCTTTTAAACAAGAGTGGACTGAGTGAACTCTGTTGATAAGTAACCGATGGACGAAGACAACCTTTATTTGTCTAATTTAAATTTAAATACTAAAGTGGATATAAGCCACTTGTACACTAACACTAACTACTTTGAACTTTGTCCGAAATAAAGTGTAGTGTATATTATTTGTTAATATTTTGTAAACATAATAAATTATTACTAAAGTGGTATACAGTACGTTCGTACAAGAGTCCACGAAAGTAGATTACACTTAGCTGCATACCGAGCACTAAACCACTAGTCTGCAACACACCAGTAGTAACAGACAGAAAAATTCACGTTCAATTTTATAATATATTATTATTATCAAAAATTATATTTTTGGGAATCGTGGTGTACATGAGCCGGTTCGTGGAGTTTTTTGCGGTGCAGGTGCAGGCACTCTTTCTGAGGCATTCCGGGAGGCTAATGACTGTAAATAATATAGGGTTTTAAATAACCAGTCAAGAGCGAGTTTTTTTTTTATATTTATTTATTTTCATATGTAAAAAATCAGCTTCACGGCAAATATATATGAGGGAGGAACCAAACCTGACAGAAATAGGCGGATAAAATGACTACATTGTGAGAGTTATGTGTACAAACCTTTACTATGACTAAATAGATTATTTATCATCTCTGGACCAAATGTTGCATGAAACTTGGATTTTAAGTTAATTTAATTTCGTATGTTGATGTTATGTAGATAAAATACAGAGATATAAATATAATTATTAAGTCAGTGGTAATGATCCAGTCAGCATTAGCCCTATTTTAGCTGGCTAATGCTTAACTCCTTAAGCGCTAAACATGGTCCCTCTAATGAGTCTAGTGTATGTGTGTGTAGTAACAGCATACCGACCGAAACAAAAAAGCTTGAAAAACAATTATTTGTCGACCCAAATGGCTGTGACCAAAGTGGCTAAACTCTAAAAGTGTGGATCATAGTCATTGCAATAAACAATCCTAAAAATAAGTAGATTTCACATTTTATTTCAAGTTATAGTAAAAAAATATATAATTAAAATCGCAATACTACGTAAGATTTATACTTATGTCATTGCAATAAACAAG
>DWLO01000397.1:0-21012 GCA_018245335.1 Dalla quadristriga | reverse complement strand
CCTCATCTGACCAGTAACCTAATCAACTTAGCCGTTTTAAATATATTTTTTTATGTTTCAGGTGGCTGGACTACCGCCGATTGAGGAAGACGATGATGATGATTATTACCCACCAGTATTCGTTAAGAAAAATACCAAAGTTAAATTCAGGTATGCTTAGATATAAATTTATTATGTAGGTACCAAATTCTATATTAAAAATATTTTGCAAATCCGGACATACCGGTCGCTTCAAAAAAATGTAGCAATTTAACTCTAAATTCGAAATGATGTTTGCAGCACGGATCCGATGCGCGTGTTCTCGACGCACTCGGTGCGCGAGTACGACAGGCGCAACGAGGACGTTGACCCCGTGGCCGCGTCGGCCGAGTACGAGCTGGAGAAGCGCGTGGAGAAGATGCACGTGTTCCCCGTCGAGCTCGTCAAGGGGACCGATGGACTCGGTGTCTCCATTATAGGTAAACTATTACGACGTTGTCTGCAGCGTCTGCTCGCGGCTGGTTGCAGGTGACCATCGGCGGCAGTGGCTACACTGCATATCCGTCGCCCACTGCTTGACACGAGTCTCTTCTCACAACTGAGGAGGCGTAGAGCGTACTCCTGCACGCTGCTTCAATGTGGATTGGTGGAATTCCTACGTCTTACCTTTAGTCTGTTATGTAATGTTATCATTTGGGTAACTGGTTTGAATGTACTTTAGCACCTTGTTAATGCTGTGTGACGAACGTACTTGAGTATTTCGAGGATGCTGGAACGGGCCCTTTGGGTCATGTACAGGCCCAGTCTAGGCATAGTCCTGTTCATCGATGACTTCTCTTTCGTAACCACCATTTCCGTAACGCGTCTCATAAAATTTTTCATCGCAAGTTTTACTATAATTGATGTATTGATGAACAGGTATGGGCGTGGGCGCAGACGCGGGCCTAGAGAAGCTGGGCATATTCGTGAAGACGATCACGGAGAGCGGCGCGGCCGCGCGCGACGGCCGCATACAGGTCAACGACCAGATCATCGAGGTGGACGGAAAAAGCCTGGTATGATCCTTTTAAAAAAATGCCTTATGGACAATATGAACAATTCACTGCAGACCACTGAACGCCAAAGTGAAATATAGAACGCCACAAAGTCCATGACAATGAAAATAAATTGGGGGTCAGGCATTCAACATTTTGGTGACACAGGCAGTGAGTTACCAAAATGTTGACTTCTAGTGAATGTAATAAGTACACACATGCACACAAACACATGCAGCGGACATACAACATAATTGAATACAAAAACAATATTTGGTTAGCAGAAAAATTGGGTTCGTGGTCTACACGCCAAAAAAGTTTGAGGAATTCTGCTGTAGACCATAGAATTATGATCAGTCGTAATGTCATACCAATCATGTCGGGATGATCGTCGCCTATCCAACCTCCCTGTTTGGCGACGCTGTAAAGACCACGAAGGCAATTGGTAGAAAAAGAAACTGGAGAAGCTGGGTATTTTCTCGTTGAAACCGTCAAAAACTTTTTATTTTCCTTTATTTTACATACATGAAGTCAACAACAACTACTACAAACATATAAAAGCACCCGCACTAATAGAAAGTGTTGCGGTTCACTGACATATTATACAGAAAAATACAAACGATCAAGACCTGCATACACAATAATGTTCCAAACATAGGTCTGCTTCTAATAAAGGATTCGCGAAAGTTTGTATTCATTTTGGGTTTGTATAGCCGCATACCTTGCTAAGATGAAAGGTCTACTTCCGTCATCGCTCAAAGTAGTCCTAACAGTCCAGTATTTGACAATTTCGTGTGGGTAGGTGGGCGTGACGCAAGCGTACGCGGCGTCGGTGCTGCGCAACACGTCCGGGCTGGTGCGCTTCCTCATCGGGCGCGAGAAGGACCCCGAGAACAGCGAGGTGGCGCACCTCATCCGCCAGTCGCTCGCGGCCGACAAGGACAGGGAAGAAAGGTTTGTACGCCGTCTTACTACTTATGAGTGGCCGATTTCTGCAAAAAGAACGTTATCACGACTTCACATGTCAATACGCTTCTCCAACAAAATATCAGATAACTTGCGAAAATTGTCAAATAACAAGTTTAAAAACCGTGATCAAACGCAGTCTTTGCAATAAAGCTTATTATGGGGTATCGGACTACTATAGTCATCACCAACTAATATACGCTTTTTGACACATTTACAGTATTGATGTAAGTAAACAAATAATAAACAAAGAAACCGATTTTTAAGTTTAAATATTATTTGTCGTATTCGATTTTTCGATTTCGTATTTAGTACATCTCATAAAGTCATGACCGAGAAGTGTCAAAACGCGCCTATTGGTTGTGACGACTATAATAGCTTTCTGCTGAAAACAATGTTTTTACCAAATTTACCTGTGACGGTTTTCATCGTTGCTATCAATCCGAAATCAACCTTAGGAGTTAAAAGCCGGCATTTGTACAATACAATACAAAAAACACACAGGACCACAGAGGATAAAATAATACATTATACAGCGAAAAAAGAAAAAACAAGAAAATATAAATAAATAGGAGGAAAGAAAGAGAGAGAGAGAGAGAGAAAGCATTCAGAGAAGAAGTTAAAGCGACAAATTATGCGCATTAACTTGCCTTTTAAAGGAGATAAGTGAAGGAACTTGTCTGATAGGAAGTGGTAAAGAGTTCCACAAATTAGCAGCAACGACAGTAAAGGATTTTTATAAAAAGTTAATAGTGTATCTGTATTTGTATTGCAGAGCGGCGCGTCAAAGGCGGCAGCAGAGCGAGGACGAGCACGCCGGCGAGCAGATCGTCGCCGAGCCTGTGCCGCCGCCCGCGCGCCACCCGGAGATCAACGAGCTGCGGTCTTTCCTCAACGAGGTTGGTTCCAACCCGTAGTGGCCCACTGTAGGGCACGGGTCTCTCCTCACAACTGAGGCTTGGAGCATACTCTACCACGCTGCTGCAATGCAGATTGGTGGAGTGATTAGTGCCTAACCAGAGTGTCGAAAGTTTTCAGGACCTGAACCTGAAGGCCTGAAAACTGTTAAACAACACTTAACGACTGTTATTAACAGCCGATATCGACGGCTTAATGTGCACGGAAGCGCTCAAGAAATGTTGCCACGAGCATTCAGTTGGATACTGCTGGCTGCGACCGGCGCGGCTTAACGTGTCAATCAGTTACGACTGGTGGTGTACTAACTTCTTAACTAATTTACTAACATTATTGTTTTGTACTTCAGCTGGTAGGCATGGAAGCGGGCGGCAGCGGTGGCGCGGAGATAAGCGCGCGCGTGCGCGAGTGGTGCGGCGCGCGCGCGCCCGACGACTCCATGAGGCGAGCGCTGGCCGCCGCCGCGGACACCGCGCATAGGGCACATCGGAAGTACGATAAGGTACAATACTATACAAATATTCTTTATTGTGCATCAAATAATAGAGGGGTTTACACAAAAGGCAGTTGTACGGGACACGTATGTATGTATGTATTGTAGGTAATTGCAGCGCTTGAACAGCGCGCTTACGTAGATTTATAAAATAATATATTAGACATTAAAATATCAGTGTACGAGCAGCACTCGCAACGGGAAGTTTAATTTATCACCCCCGTACCCCATACAGCAGTCTTATCGCAAGGCAGCGATCTCTGCCTGACATTTGGGTAGAAATGTAGAAAAGGAAACCAGAGAACTTCATACTTTTAAATATTACACGAGTCAACATCCCAACTGTGACGACGTCCACGTCCGCAGGCCCGGCGTGCGCTGCGCGAGTGGCGGCGGACGCGCGCAATGGTGCGCGCGCGCGAGGAGTGGTGGAGCGGCGCGCTGCGGGACGCGCACCGCGAGTACGCTGCCGCGCTCTCCGCGCTGCACGACCGCGTCGCGCGCCTCGAGGTGCTCTTGCTGGTGAGATCTGTTTAGCGGTTGACAAGTGTGGCCACTGCACCCTATGGACATGTACCAGAGTAGAACAGCCCAGAAAAAAAACATGTGTTAGTACAGTAGTAAGACTTGTTTTTATTCAGCCTCCAGCCAAATATTATACAGGAAAAAGCGTGTTTAAGTCTTAAAGACCCCTTGCATGTCTCCCTATTCTTCTGTACAATGTTAATGATAACAGGATTGGTATAATATTTGCAGGAAACGCAAAAGAAAGCCGGTCTGCCAGTGATGCTGCCTCACGAGCCGTCAGCGCGCCGCGAGACGCCGCCCCTGCCCCGGCGGCCGGACCCCGACCCTCTGCTCATAAATGGTAATTGTTACAAAAAAGTACTAATTTTCGCATTTAATACAACTTTCCGACCCACTAAACATTGATGTTTAACTGAAACAAGAAAATGGCATGGTGAAGAAAATTAATTTAGGTTTCAATATGGAAATTGATTTGGGCTGATCGAAGTACGTGAGAGAAATGTGTACTACAAATCTGTGTGTGCAACCAATAGTGGCACACTGCAGGGCTGGGTCTCTCACAACTGTGTGACTCCCGAGTGGTAGACGCTTTACGGCCGCCCTAAGGTCTCCGACAAGGCTTAACGACTGTTTATCTAACGGTAACAACCGTGACCGACGGCTTAACGTGCCCTCCGAAGAACATAATCAGCTACGATTGACACTTGCAGCGCGACCATGAGCGCTTCAGCGTGGTTATTTACTACTGATCTATTTTTGTTGACAGACCCTTGGAGCTCCGACAGCGATCTGTCCGACATATCGCCTGTCGAGGACGAGTATGCGAAAGTGGACAAATCCGACCGGCGCCAGCGCGATGCTCCTGACATCGGTGACGTCACAGTGACGACTGCTAGTGACTCGAAGCCCGCCAGTAGTAATGCCACGGCGGTGACATCACAAGCGACCGCGCCGACCCAAACGATCGTGACGTCACAAGTAACCGTGACGTCGCAGTCGCACGCTGCAGCGGTGACGGCGCCGCAAGCCGCAGCGACACCCAGTGTGATCGCTCACACGTCAGTTGCGACCGTGCCCACCACTGTTACTGATACCATGTAAGTGGAAAAGCGGCGGGCAAAGCCTTGTCTTTAATAGTTATTGCAGCGCACGTCAGGAAAGATTTCAAGAGGCACGTTTTTGTCCGGCTCGATTGACAAACATCATAGTTGATCCAATTTGTACGAAATACTTTTAATTAAATACCAACGTAATCGTATACCATCGTGGATCAGTCTATCTATTAATCAGAACTGTATGAGAATCACTACTGTAGGTCTAAAAAACACAATTTTACGCTCAAAACTCGAGCACAAACACTTATCTGCCAAAATATATGTCTGCCCTGTCCTGGGATCAAACCCACAGCAGATAAGTCAGGATCAATATCTGACTTAAGGTAGTAAATTCATCAAACCAGTGACAAAATTGTATGCCCGCATAGGGTAGGCTGTTGTGAACTTTTTATTTGGGTAACATCTTTTGTAAACCATCGGTAAACAGTCTTGAAATCATCGAATTAAACAGGTTTTATGATAGAAAATTTTATTGAATATGCAGGAGTTCATCGTTCAGCGCGCCCGAAGTGCCGACGCGGGGCGTGTCAGCTGACGGCAGCGGCAGTGGCAGCGGCGGCAGCGGTGGCAGCGGCGGCAGCGGCAGCAACGGCGGCCACGTTGTGGTAGGCGCGTCGCGTGAGCTTGACGCGGCGGTCCCGCGTGGCGCGCTGCTCGACACGTCGGCGCACCGCGCGCGCACCGACCTGGCGCGCCACCGCCACCACACCACGCACCACCCCCACCACGCGTCGCACTCCCCGCACTCGCCGCACTCGCTCAGCAACGCTAGCTCGGTGAGTGCACTACACGGGGTCTATACGGTGGTTGGCAACTAAACTACAGTACCCGACGTTGAATAGCGCACATCGAGCTAAATAGGGCTTACAGATAATCGGCTTCGTAGAGCGTCGCATCTGTCACTCAGTACATTATATGACGTCTTGTCGCTCTCGTCAGTCGTTGTATAAGTTCGTTGAGAGTGCGGAAGCGCCCACTTCAAAATACATATACAGATTGTAAAAACCCCTACATTTAATTGTACAATGACATCTAAAATAAAAGATAAATATTTCGTTAAAGAAGCAGACAGATTCAAACATTTTGAGATTTGAGACAGATTAAAAAATCTTAATTGTTTTAACAGCTCCTAGTAGATACCGGACTTTTAGTGCTGCGTGCGATCGAGACGACGCTCTAACAAGCCAATAATCTCCCTCTTTAGCTTGATAATATGCATTATTAACGCCTTTCACTGTATATACGTGTATGCTCATAATGTGCCAATTTCCTATTATATATTTGCGGCACTCTTCACGCACTTGTTGGTGGTTGGGAGGATCCCGTCAACCTTGACGTTGTAGATGGCAATCTATTGCAGGTTCTTGTTACTTCAAACTTTATACTACACAAGAATTCGTTTCTCAAGTCTACGAGCCGACCGTGGAGCTTGCCTCAAACGTAGCGGGATAAAGTGTAAATAGCTTTTCCGAGGAACACTGCTTCCATACCATGGGTTTCACTCTCCGCACTCATTGCACATGATCAGTATCCCTAACATCATAAGCTTAGTAGGACCGTTTATTAACAATCAAGTTTGTAAAAGGTTTGGTATTGGTAGGTATATATAGCCTATACAACGTTTCGATTTACAATAAAAGTCAAGGGACTTCAGTTCAAATCATACATATCGTAGCGTTATCGTTTGTAAGCGTTTATATAACTTATTAATCACAGTTGTATTTTTTTAAACATTATTATTATTATATATTACATTGCTTTATGCAGTTGCTGAATTCAATCGTTGAACTCATCAGTGATGTAGCTTATACACTAACCAGTTTGATTTGACCGTTTTTGTGCTAACAGTACGATGGTTTGGACGACTCGTACAACGACTCAGCGGACGAGTCGCTCAGCGAATCCACATCGGGCGCGCCCGGACACAGCGGTCATCCTACGGTAAGCAAGGTGTTTGTGTACGAAGTTTATTTAGTATACACGAACCAATCCATTCGAAAAAGTTGTATCTCGCCCAATCATAAGAAATTAACGTAGTAAAGACAAGTTTGAATTAAAGTTACATCATGTACCAAAACTTTTGATCCCGAATAAATATACAGAACCCGAGGTAATGAAAACCTCATAAAATTCTATAAATGTAAATGTAAATATATTATAAATGTAAATGGTGACTTGACAAAGCTTTGATTTTGTATTTATACTGGTACATTTATAATAATAAGATATCTAACAACATTGAACGATATTTATTTAAATTTAATTATTTGAATATGTACGAGTAGGTGTTATCATCATAATTTAATATCGTACGCCCGAACAGGGTTGACTGTTTTTAACTGTATATTATAGTAGTAAATGCGTTTCCAATGTAAAACAAAATAAATGTACTATCGGAGATGACTCCGTTCCTGGGCGCTTAGTCAGTTACCCTAACGGGCGAGCCGTGGGTCACGGATTCGATCCCCTGTCGGGGCAGATATTTATTTGGCAGATAAATATTTGTATTCGGGTCCTGGGCGTTGAATTGTGTGTGTTCGCCTCCCGCAACAGGGAATCCTAGTGCGGGGGCGTGAGTGTGTAAGCATTCATTATTACTATTATTACAGCAACGAGACACTCGACAAAGTTGCGGCAGCTCCGTAGGCAGCGCCACGGACGACGGCGTTTACTCGCGGGATCATCGACATCACCCACTATCAGGTACCCCTCGACTACCCTCAATCTAAATCACAAGATTTTGTTGGTAAGTGTGACACTTGTGTGTTACGATAATCCCATTTTCGTTATATACACACTGTGAGAACTGTCACTTTTATAGTAACATAGTTAAATATCGGCTAACTGATTTGCCTCATTTTATCAAAAGTTTGATAAATTGAACGCGTAGTTCTTAAAAACTGTATTACAAAATAATAAAATTTTCCGTTACAAATATCTGGTATCGCGACACAGCCTTAACTGATAATTTATCTTGAATCAGCGGGGGCGTTGCAAAACTGCCAACTTTACTTTATTATTATATCATTATTATAAATGCATTTCACACGGAAGTGTGGTATATTTAAAGTTCATAGTACATTATTATTTAATCTATGCCTAAACATCACATATCGCTAATTGCACTTGTGTTAACATTCATAAGTAAGTAACTAAATAAGTATTTAATGTGTGTCAATATGCAATCATTATATGCTTTGAAATCTGTTTTATGCCTGCTTACTGTAGGTAAATTAATTAGATGCCATGTTGGCTTGCCGGGGCATTTCGAATAATGGTTGAATATTCATAGCCATAGTACTAGGCAATGAATTTGAAACTCAAAATCTATTTCATGTAGTATGTTACTTTAAAATATTATATTTAATCGAAATATAATGCATGTATGTCAATCTGATAAATGGAGTATGTCTGTTCTAGATAGTGCTCTCGAGGATTTTCTTGAATAATGTTAATAAATACATATCTAATAATTCTATAATATAAAACGAGAAACTGAATGTCTGACATATCAACGTACAGTATCAGCTCAAACTGCTGGGTGTAGAACCTTAAGATTTTGCATGTAGGTTTCCTCTATAACATAGAACTCCACTAAGAAAAGATTTTTAAAAATGATACCCCCAAGGGGATAAAATAGGTAATGAAAATTTGTATGCAAAAAAGACTTACGCGGGCGGAGTCGCGAGGAAAGTCTATGTCTTAGAATAATTTAAAACAAAAAACAATAGGAGTGGGTGTGATAGCGTCTGTATGATTGTGGGTCGGGTAGGTCCCCCCGCGTCCCTGGCGGAGCAGCTCAAGCAAGTGCTGGCGGAGCGCGAGCGCCGCCTGGCCGGCTCCTCGCCGCACCCCACCACCCACCCGCCGCTTCCGGCCCACGCGCACTCCGGCCACGCCACCCACCCGGGCCACGCGAGCCACGGACCGCACCCCGACCCGGTGCAGCTTACCAACGAGCTCGTCGACGAGATCCGCCAGGCGGTCAGCGAAGCCAACGCCAGAGGTCTGTACGCAATCGGACTGAGATACCACAACCTATATCTAGTAAAGTCACGAAATCGATTAGCGTTGGATAGAAACTAGTACTACCTTTTATTTAGATTCATTAGATTCATTTTACTCATTTTGAATAGGATTTTTGCATTTCATTGATAGTTTACTTTTTTGAGGGAATATGTATATTGAGTAGATGTCTGTTTGTTGTGATATTTGAAACCAAAAAATTGTGCTTCAATGGAACTTCCTCCAACATGCTATGAATGAGCCAAAAGGTGATGGTAATTTTTTATTCTTTATTTTATTTGTGCTGATTATTTTATCGTGTAAACCTTATTTGTTAATTGCTTGTTTTTATTAACAGCCTTGTTACTCATAATTGTTGTTTTTAACTATTCATAACCTTTTTGTTCTAATATTTTTTCATTCACCACTCACCATACCAAGTAAGATTTAATTTCACTATGTATAAAGAACTCTCACTTACCCGCAATGTAGCAATGAAAAATTGGCTATAGTTATGCACAAATTCCTCTATAACTGAATATGTCTCCCTCCTACTATGGAATTATCCTTCTTGCATCCGATCTTTCTCAAAGTGTAGTGTGCGTAATGCGTAGTTTTGATCATAAGTTATACAGTACACTTATCTGAAGTGCTGACCTCATGTCTGCCATACAGCGGCTTGTCTTGTTTGTAGTGAACATCAAAATGCATTCTTGCTAAATTTTGCAGCAGTACCTATGACTGACCTGTATGTACTTTTAGAAGTTGGTTATAGATGATTGTTAAGGTGAGGTAAGCATCTTAAGATCGTTGCTATTTCATAACTCACCTTTCATAGTCTGGTCATAAACACCTTTCAACAGCATCTCAAATGATATATATATTTCATGCTTTTTAAAGCATGAAATTAGGTCATTAAGGGCTTGATCCTGAGGATCCGGACCTGATGGCGCAAGTGTCACAGAAAGAAATATAGAATTTAGCGCGTTCCCAAGTTGCCATCTCCTTAGAGATGGTCCGAGGAGTCGGTAGCTCGGTAGCTCGGTAGGCGTTAGGGTCGCGGTTTGACTTGGTGGTCGGGTGTTGTAGTGAAGAAAGCTCCGGCTATTGTAGTCGGCGGGGAGGTGCCCTGGCAGCCGCTGTCGGCGGGCGCGTCCGAGGCGAGCCTGTCGCCGCCCGCGCCGCTCGGCTCCGTCGCGTCGCTCGCCTCCGCGCACGCGCACCACGCGCCGCCGCCCGTTAACCACTGGACTAAGCAGCAGGTGAGTCCAAACAGTGCATAGACAAATAAACTGAATTTTCCTGAATAAATAAGTGTATGTATGTATTTATCTCCTGTTCCAGTTTGATGTTTTACATCTGCCGCAAATTTTCTAAAACCACCAAGGATTGAAAAAATGCCATAAGGCATTATGATTTCCCTTTTGTCAATCATTTAAAGGTGTTATAAATAAATAAAAAAAATAACATCGATGTTACAGTCGTTCCCCGGTTCGGTGACGCTGTACACCCCAGTAGGGCAGCAGCTGCCCATTCAAGAAATTTTTGTAACGGTCGTTGCAATGTAAAATAAAAAGCAAATTTAAGACTACAAGATAACTTTTAAGTCTTGGTTGGTGAATATTGAATAACAGATGATTATCTCTTGGTGTGATTTGGTTTTTCTTGATTCCCGGTACTGTATAATTCGGGATAATCCTATAACGCTATTACTCGTAGTTTTATATTTGACAATAATGTGGAATAAATCCAACTTGTGCAACAGTGTCCACAAATAGAGAGTTCTTAACGTAACTTACACTCTCGCAGGTGTGGCAATGGATCTCCGGTCTGGGCGAGGGCTTGGACCGGCACGCGGGCGCGTTCGCGGCGCGCGCGGTGGACGGCGCGCTGCTGCTCACGCTGTCGTCCGCCGACCTCAAGCTGCTGGGGCTGGCGGGCGACGACCGCCGCCGCATGAAGCGCCGCCTCAAGGAGCTGAGGAGCGCGCACGAGAAACACCTCAAGGCGGTCAAGAAGGCCGAGAAGAAGGCTAAGAAGAAATAACCAGTTCATAGCGATCTATGCGAGACCGTTTGCGTCGTTGCACGCGCCAGTCGACTGTAGAGCTTAAATGGCTGCAGTAATAGGCATGGTAGAGGCCGCTAATGTTCGCTACATACAGACGAGTACGTCGCACGTCATCCAGTTAAGAGCCAATTTTGGTTTTGTTTGTCTCCTTTTATGAGACTTTATATAAAGTGTGCAATAAAAATAATTGGATCAATCTTCGAGAGTCATACGGATTAGACCTCGTTATTGTATGTGGCTAACATACATTTATTCAACTCACTCTGGGACTTATTACTGTATTGTCCATGTAATAACTAAAATGAGGTCGGACGCCATTTTTGACTCTATTCTTTGCTGGGACGGTTTATACATGAGTGCCCCGGCGGTATTAAAAGCTTCCTACCAAAACTAACTGATAAATTCAATGTGGAGGCCATCAACATTATACAATTGATGGGTACCCCTGCTATTTTCCACAGAAATGTCAACAGAATAACAATATCTGGGCACATCTACGTATATAATGTCTTGTTTATGAGATCATTAGTGCGAAGTTAGGCTAGTAAATCGATTATTATTGTGTATGAAATAAAACGTGATGCGATCTACTCAGGATGACGAGAATTTATGACTAAAATAATTTGGTGAAAATTTTAGTGATTAGTCCGATTATCTTCTCCAGCTTCAATATTTATTTACAAACCTGTCTCTATGCTTTCGTATCGGCCTGTATACTGATTTATTTTACTTCTGCATTTAAACTGCTACAATTTTATTTATTCGAGCATCAAGGTAACGTTTTATATCTATGAAATTAAATAACTAGATTTAAATCTTAGCCACAATATATTGCCATACTATTATTCATGTGACTGAAATGTCGCAACTTATTGGTGGTGAAAAACTAGAGCTGCCCGATAGCATAGTGCCATCTGACATTTAGCTTTTAGTGAGTTAGTAACATTAGTGCTGCTTCGAAAGAAGAAACGAATATTGATCGAAAATAGGAATAACTAAGTGAGTAATTTGGAACGGGACAGCAAATCTGATGTGGTGCCACGGCGCACATAATAATTGACATTAAATGTTCTTTGGAGTTCTAATTCTTCGTCGTTCCTACATTTTGTATTAATTGTGTCAGTTTTCTGTGAGACGTATGCGAGGTAATGGATTGTCTAAAACACTGGCTCAATCTAGTCATAAGATCGATTTGTAAGCTGTTCGGACGAATGAGCTACTTTAGAATTTCTCTTGGAATTTTCATATATTTAAGATTACATGTAACTTTCGTAAATATGTACTACTATTATCGTCTATGTATTATTGAAATAAATGTAATGTCATAGTTTAGAAATATAGACAGGATGAATTGAATTTGGTAACTTTGGCATTTATTTATAACTCTTTGTATTGCACAAAATGTACTTATTGTAGTGAAATAACCGAATATTCGCGTTTATCGCAGTAATGTTTTATTGAAAACCCAGTCAAACCTTTTATCTAATCAACTGATCTCAAGATTTTATAGTACAGACTACCTTACAATTATTTTCTTTATGATTCAGTATTTACTACCATGCTGCCAATAACACCCTTTCTTGTCTTATATATTTCATGTTTTTTTACATTCCAATAACTTTTTCTCGATAAAGTGAATTCTGTGTGTGATTTTGTTGATTTAGATGGGCTTTATAGTTTTTCTTAGGCAACATAATTAGGTTATAATATCTAAGTGTTATTTTGTCTGTGTATCTATGTGCGTGTTTGGTTCTGTAGCTACATTTACTGTGTAAATATAGTCTCGATGGGGACCGAGTGGAGACTAAGATTGCGTGCTTGAAATCATCCTGTATGACTGAATGCATTGTACATTTAGAATATTTATTTCAATTAAGAGTTAACAAGTAATTTAAGTAGGGAGACCATTAACAATTGCCAAAAATGATGAGTACCCTTTATTAACATTGTTGATTTTGTTTAGTTTACCTTCCCTTAAATTATTTTAATATTTATTTTGGGACCAAATTAATTTATTATGAACTGCAATTTATAATTTATGCATTTGGGGTGTGTTCAGATGAAAGATTTTTTTTTATTTATAACTAAATAAAGAAACCAAAGTCTAAATCACATTGTTTTTTACTGATCATTATTGTGTTTGGTGTGACAATTATTTACAATTGTGAGATATGAAAATATAATCTGCAGTCTATATACTGAGTTTTTTTAATGGTAACATAACTTCACACAACCCTTTCCCATAAATATTTTACAGATAGCAGCTACAATTGTCAAAAGAAAACAAGTGTCTATTAATTACTTTTATTTTTGGATTTTTTATTACGCTTTCTCTTCTTTGACCTTTTTGATGGAGGTGGCATAACCTTATTGTCATCATTATCATCACGCTCTGCTGCATCATAGCTGACAGTGACAAAAGCGAGGGGTTTTCTTTTTGGGGGTTGTGACACTTGTTCGAGTTCATCTTCAGACTTGTCACTATTACTGGCAGCATCATTTGTATTATTCACATCTGCTTCATCCTTTTGCTCCTCTTTTTTGACCAAATGCTTTTGTCTGTTTAATGCTATACAAGTAACTCTACACGAAGCATTGTTGGAGCACATCTCTACCAACTCATTATCATTGGAAGACCACACTTTTATTTGGCCAGAACTTGAAGCAGAGTATAGTGTATCATTTTCATAATGCAGACACTTGACTCTGTCACTATGTGCTTTATATGTCAATGCCTGTGTATCAGTCATTGTCACCGTTATGATATTTCCACTTTCTAATCCAACAAATATTCGCTCATCACTGAACCACATTACAGTAATAGGTTTTGAGTTACATTTTATGCGTTTTTCAATGCCGGCTTTGCTTAAGGTCCATATGTCAACTGTTTGTTGAGAAACTAATGAAAACCTTTCACCACTTGGAGAAAATTTCACTTCTGTTGGCATGACCACACCTTTACTGGCAAGGTTAATGGTAAATGCTGGACGCCCCTTTATTAGATTCCATGTCCTTAGTGTTTTATCCAATCCTATGCTAAGAGCCAATTTGTCTGATGGATGAACGGTTATTGCAGTGACAGGCAGGCCTGAAACAATATAGTTGATTTACTGAAGACAGGAGAACCTTGGTTACTAGAAACTAGGTAACAAAAAATTAAAACCATATTTTGCTAGTTTGAATCAATCTATTTTTGTGCCAAAGGCTTGATTTAAAATGTCAAGACTAACACATACTATTTAATATTATACTGAACACTGCAAGCACACTGCACACCAAATAAGGAAGAGACGAGAAGTGCACATTAAACTAAAAACTAAAGCTAGTTCAAGATTATAATAAATTATGTCCGATAATCTGCCAGGATATTAATAGAGAATTTGAAGAAACTACTGTGCCTGCAAATTTTCTATAATACTTTCAAAGGTGTGTGATCTCTGCCAACATAGCCAGCATGGTGGACTTTGGCCTAAACCCTTCTTATTCTGTAGCGAGACCAAAGTGTGTTCCTGGCTAATTGTATGAAGAGGGCCAAGCAGAGACAATGAGCAATTTTTTAATGACTAGTTTTGTTATATACTTCATTAATACACACCTCCATGTGCTTTTTTCCAAATCTTTTCTACTTGCCAATTACCTGTCCTCGTTACAATAATGGATCCATCATCACTTCCAGTCAGAAGATGAGTTCCTCCAGTAGTAAAGGCTACTGCGTTTATAGTGCCGTCATGATTCATAAGTACGGTATGTTCTTTGCGAGTCTTCAAATCAATAACAACTACTTTGTCGTCCGTTCCTCCAGATGCCATAAATTTCCCAGCTACAGACACGCAGCGGACAGAAGCTGTGTGTGATTGTGTGGCGAAAGTTTGCTTCAATTTCATAACCTGTAAAATATACATCATACATACATTACGCCCGTATAATAAAGACCTATTTTATAATTTAATTTTATAATTACCTCATTGTCTGGCCACATGGAATATCCAAGTAAAAAGCCTTCATAGGTTCCAATTACTACTTCATCCATTGCGTTTTATTTTTTATTTCAATTTTCAATTCACATTCCCGTCAACAAAATCACGCACTGTCTGTGCTGCCTGCGTTCCTGTATATATTATTATTAATTATACTCTTGGTGCATGCGTTACCACATTTTGCTCTTTGCTTGCTGCATCTGTGACATCTGTCAAAGATGTCGAAATTGAATTGACCTTGACACAGAATACAGATAATATAGGGATACTACGTATCGGATGAGCACAGACGAGCACATCAGTAAGTATTGCCAACCACATATGCTCCAATTAATAAAATACAATATCCATAATTTCTTTTTCACACACAATCCGGCTACAGTTGAGTATTATTAAATGTTCTGTATCTTAGGACTACTCAGAAATGGGATCTAAGGTTGATTTGGAAAATACCACTGGCCTTAAAGTTGGAAGTTGGTGGGCGCGTGTCAGTGTAATCCAAAGAATATAAAAATGATATGTTTACGTAATTTTATAACAATAGTACATTAAATTTACGTTTACTTGCACAAAATGTACATGGTGAACTAGACCAACGTGTGGGGGTGGGGTAAAAGTAACGTGACCATACGTTCCGCTTTGGGAGGGATAGTCCCGCTTTCAAGCTGTCCTGTTGTCCCCGGGGCGAGGGCAAAGGTTTGACGAGTATTTGCTTATTAGTAACTACATCAAAGTTGAACAAATCACAAGTTGGAACGCCGACAATGTTGCTGAAGTCCGTTGGGGGGAGTTATTTAAACACATCTGCTTACAATCTCAAATTTACAAATTATCGTATAATTATCGAGTACGTATACTAACAAACTAAAGTACACGATTTCGAAAACGCAAGGAGGCGTGATCTTGACTTCAAAAGGAACCCACGTAAAAATAAACCACTTTCCAACATATATCATCAATCAACGGTACTCTCACATGCGCTCATTGTGTTACTCATAGGATTAGGTACATTGGTCACATAAAAACTCACTCATCACGTTTAGAGTCACGTTTACACAATGTCTAGTCGCTGTACCAGAAATCAACTAAGATACATATATTTTTATAACAATTAAATAATAATTTATTAAATAGTACTAATAGGTTTTTTTTCAACTAAATTCCGCAGGCGTCCCGCTCTGATGAAAACAAAAATGGTCACGTTAGGTAAGAGTCAAGAGGGTGGATTTTCCTTACACAGATTAACTTACTTAATGAATGCACAGATTATTTAGGACATTTGGTACATTGATGAAATGTACAATACAAACTCGTAAATAATGTAGGTATGTACTACTAGGGTTACAAACTCTTTGTATTACACTACACACACTAGCAAAGTAACACCACCACTTCCAATCCAATCCAATTCCAATTGCATTTTGCATTAAAATTTACATACTTTGTCCAAAAACATTGGATGGATAGATTTTTGTTAGTTCGTCCAATACCCTGTATTTTGTAACGGCTGGTACGAACATACTATCATTCTGGTGAGTAGAATAAACTGTGTGAGCGGCCGCATCCTTGTGAGAGGGTGGCCACTGCCTATCGATCTTTACGGCAATATTTGCTTTTGGTTCGGTGTAGGATTCCCAAAAGAGGACTTATTTGGACATCTACAAGATGGATTTGGCGGAGACTATGAAGAGCGTGTTGGCGAAGAGCGCTGGCGGCAGCGGCGCAGTGGCGAGCGGGTCGGGCTCGGGCGCCCCGCACGGCGCGGAGGGCTACGTGACGGAGAAGCTGTATATGCTGCTCCAGCTGTACCTTCAGAACAAGGGCTGGAACCCCAGCATAGAGCTGCTGCAGTGCTTCAGTGACCTTAAGGAGTCATCTATGCTCCCCAGTTCCACATATTTACAGTAAGTTTAGTATTTGTTTTGTGTTTGTTGAGGTTACATTTAGTGTTTCATTTTTAAGTAAAATTGGATAACAGTTCACTATTTTAAGTATAAAATGAAACAATTGGAACCTTTTGGTGATGCTTTTGTCTACATCATAATTTTTTTTCAGAATGATGGCCTCAAGGGTAGGCTTAGATGCACAGGGCAGGCTGATATTTCGTGAGAATGGCAAGATAATATTGCCTTATGAGCATTTTGCCAATGCAGTGATGTTAAAGCATATGAATGGACCACACGGATTGCATCTTGGGTTGGAAGCAACTGTTAGGGCTGTAAGTACAATTGTCTTATTTATTGAATAGCTTTTCAAAGCATCTTAAATTATGAATCAACTTTGCTTCTCTTTGGTTTGTGTGTGGTGATAAACTGGAATGATGAGAAAAGAAAACAAAAAGGGATTAAAAAGAGACCTTACCTCTTGCTTATCACTACATCGCTCATAAATGTCATAAAGTTTACAAACTTAAAATTTGCCTTGCAGGTGCCTTAATTGATGTGGGCACCTGCTAAGGTTAAGGCATTTTCCAAATTGACCCCCAAAAGGCTAAAAAGATATCATATATGCTATGCTATATGCCTTAAGAGTTGTAGGTTTGTTACAGCGGGGATATGTGTGTTAATAAGTTTAACATTATGTTGATGTTTGTTCAGACAATACTAAAACCTTTCAAAAATCTCTGTTCTTTTATTAATCTATTCATGACATGTATCTGTATCTGATTTTATGTATTTGTTATTTTAGGTTGTAGAGTCATACACAATAGGCAGGGATCAGTTTGGTATGGAAAAGGAATTTATTGTGGAAGTGGTACAAAATTGTCCAAACCCAGCATGCCGCTACTACAAAAATCAACTAGAGATGACTCAGAAGTCCATACAACAACACTTGGCACAGCCGACTTATATTCCAGGTACATTAAATTCCCATTCTCTTGAGTATGGAAGAAAACTAATTTAATAACTATTTTTGCACTCAAATGGAAACTTAATTTTAATTTTGTTATTGTTAATACATTTCTATTCTTGAAAGAGAACCTGTAGATATAATTATAAGTTTATAAACTACAATAATTGATGGTGCATGTTTTTAAAAATTGAGTGATCTTAACTAAACATGTGCCAGAAATTTAATGTCACCATGTGGCTCTCATTTGTTTTTCCACTTATTAATAATATCGGTATGCAATGAGGCGTAATATATTTTAAATTAATACTGAGTGTGTAAGAAGCACAGTACAGTTAAGTGCAGATACAGGTGGTAGAACCTGTATACGGTTCGCCCGGGCCGGTACCACCGCCATGCCAAATTCTGCAATGATATTATTGTTTTTCCACAATTGTGTTTTGATTGGAAAGGTGTGGATGCTGGTTGCATGAGGCGATCACCTTAGTCCTCAAAGGTAGCAACACATCTGTGGCCAGCTTCAGACAGGACTATTATTTTCCACTACTAATTGGACTATCACTAACACCGACTATCAGTCCTTTCTCCCATAGTCCTTATACTAATGAATACTGACCAACTAACATTCCTATGAATATCTCATACTAAATATTCGAGGTTTGTGACAGATGTCATGGGCAGCAGCGGATGAGTGGAGCTGCATGTCCCATAAAAAAAGAAAGTTACCTAGTCAGTGTTAATCAGCATTTCTGGTGAATGTTTTATCTTCACAGATGCAGGTAGCTCCAACCTGTCAGACAGCCAGGCAGTGGAGCGCTTGCTGCGCGGCACGGCGCTTGCGCAGGACTACCAGCTGCCCCTGGCACCGCACCTCGCCGCTCTCAGTGAGTTGTTATGTAAAAATCATTTTCTTCATGTATATCTTTTAGACTGAGTAGTACAAGTATGAAGGATATGCAGTAAATCGGACACTGAAGCTGGCGATTGTGGGGCTATAGAAGTGTATGTTCCCTTATTAACATACATAGAGAGTATGGTACAGATTTGTAATACAAGTTCCAAAAATCTACGTATTCTGTGTCAATTTCATGTCCAAAACTCAATTGATTTCGGCAGTATATTATTCTGACAGTCAGATGATTCGTCCCTTCATTGTTCGAAACCCTAATAACGTTGTCAGAATTGAATGTGCATAGACTTGATATGACATTGTCTTAAGGCTTAAGAATGGACTCTCAGTAAGTGAGGGAGAATGAGATCTGAAAGTAAATGTAGAAAGTTTAAGTAGTAAGTTTTAGCAGGTGGTAGAACCTGTATACGGTTGCCGGGGGTGACCACCGCCATAGTAATTTCTGCCTGCCATAATTATTTACCACCTCAATCCTAGCATAGCAACAACAAATACTAACAATAACTAATACTTACTAACAGAACTAACGTAACTCTATCCTAACTCCGGCAGTCCTAAATAACGAAAACTGACCTACTAATATTCCTGTTACCAACTTATACTAAGTAACTAGCTGACTAAAAGTTGTCTGGAAGTGATCAGACTGCCTTTTATACTGTGTCTTGTGTATAATGTTCCTGTAATTAATTCATGGTACAATAAAGTGTATTCTATCTATCTAACTGTTAGTTAGTTACTTAGTACTGTACATCCTTAAACTCGTACAGTCCTGTCAGAGGTTTGCTACAGATGTCCAGATAGGCATGGTGGCTTGCCGGTTGCTTTTCTCATCAAAAAAACAAAACAGTTAAGTAACAACGTGACAACTCCGTGGCGCGTTGGTTAGTGACCCTGATTATCGAGCTGTGGCTTCGATCCCCGGTCGGGGCAGACATTTATTTGGCGAATAAATGTTTGTAAACGGGTCTTGGACGTTAAATTGTGTTGTTTTCTGTGAGAGTCCGCCGCCCGCAACAGGGAATTCTAGTCCGGGGATAGATAGATAGATAGATAGATAGATAGATAGATAGATATAATACTCTTTATTGTACACACGAAGTAATTACAGCAACAGCAGCATTTTACATAGAAGATACAGTACAAAAGGCGGTCTTATCGCTATAGAGCGATCTCTTCCAGACAACCTCCGGGCATGTGAGTGTGTAAGCTATTATTTATTTTAACAAATGTGCAGCGGGACTTACGGGTGACAAGGCGGACCGGCGCGCGCAGGAGAAGCTGTCGCAGCATCAGCAGATGCTGCTGCAGCAGCACCAGACGCGCTCGCTGGGCCATCAGTCCTCTCTGGACAAGTACAGCCACTCGCAGCAACGCTCTTCCAGCTCCTCCCAGGCCAGCCTCGAGACCAAGTCCAAACATCACTACAGCGATGAACACAAGCTCACCGACTTCTTGAGGTAAGTTTTTGTCGTATTGTGTACTAGGGAGAGCTCGCGACTTCGCCCGCGTAATATCTCGAAATACAGAAAATATTAAACTCTTAACCTAGTACCAAGAGCTATGTATAATTTTTAAAAAACCGATGACTATGATTAGTATTGTCTATCGTGATATAATAAGGGATTTGGTCATTTATTTTTAGATTAGTGACGTATTGCCTGTTATCTCAATCTCAATGCATTCCCTTTCTCTTTCTGTTGTGACGTTTCTCAAGTCTATGTAATTACCTCATGATGTAACAAAAATATTTGATTTAATTGATTGTTTGAACAGGGCCAATCTGGAGAGTCTGGAGTCGTTGTCGACGGGCGGTGCGGCGCACGCCGAGCGGAGCGGGTCGGGCGCGGGCGCGGGCGCCGGCGCGGCGGCGGGCGCGAGCTCGGGCGGCGGGCAGGAGCGCGTGGTGCGCGCGTTCGCCGAGCTGGCGCGCAACCTGCAGCGCATGCGGCCCTGCGTGCGCCCCGCCATGTGCAAGCCGTACGGCAAGCAGAGCGAGCAGCTGCAGAAGAGTGAGTGAAGAAGCCTTTTGTTTTATTATACGATGAGAATAGCAAGTAAACTATATTGTTTGAGGGAGTAAGCTATACAACAAATTACCTAACCATATTAAAAATTGTAACAATTTGCGATTGTATAAAAATGAACTGAAAAAACATATTCTGACTAGACT
>DWLO01000396.1:0-21029 GCA_018245335.1 Dalla quadristriga | reverse complement strand
GTTAGTCTGCCTTTGTTATAAAAAAAAACGTAATTACACAGTTATAACTCTAAATTAGATGTCTTCTATCTAACACAGGTACTTCGTGCCTAAAAAAGGCTCTGGTACCTACCTCTTATGTAAAAAGCATTTTGGAACCAAATAAAATAATTGTATGTTTGTTTAACGATGTTTCAAAGTCAATTTAATATAACAATATTTTTTTAATTATTACAAAATGCCCAAACTTTATTTAGAACACAGGAATTTTCCAGCGGCTGCACCCGTGTTGTTTAGTATTGTATTGTTGTAATTGTACCTTAATTCGTATGTTTTGCCGTATAAACCTATTCAACATCATTAATGGATAGTTATTAAAAACACAATGTTGCCTATGAGCCTAGAGTTCAATATATCTTCAGACCACATACACACACTCATCATAACCTTTTCAGTAGTTTTTGCGTTATTGGGTAACAAAACATCCAAACATCTACCATCAACACATACAAAACATTTATTTTTAAAGTGACAAAATAAAACATAAATGAAATAGTTGAGTGATAAACAGATTAGGGTTTGTCCATTAGGCTGATTACGTCCACAATACTCGCCTTTTGGGGGCTTAGAGCGTCCTTCTTCCGCATACGCTGAATAGAAGGGTCCCAGTTCAGCCTCCACTATTCAAATATTTTGATATAGGCACACAGGACAAACGAAATGGAGTAAACTTATAAATAACTTACTTTACATAATATTCCTGTTCGTACTTACTTACTGTCCTACTAATATAATACATGCGAGAGTTTATGAGGGTGGATGAATGTTTGTATGTTTGTCCACCAAAAGAATGCACACTTCTATGCAATAAAGGTATTTAATAAGATACCTAACTGCCAGTGGAGATATTTAAAAGGAAACTTTTTGACTGGCTTCTCGACCATAGGTTCTATATAGCCTCCAGGAGTATTTTAATTTAAAAAGTGAGTAAATTATATTATTATTAAATTAGAAGGTTAATTTTATGAGATTTCTATAATTCTGTTGAGATTGTTTAGAATTAATAATTTTATTATGAATTCTAATTTTGAAATCGTAATAATTTTTATTAGCAGTCGCTGAGAACAAACAATTTGAATTTGAAAATGATTTTTGCGTAGGTGGAGTTGCAGGTGAAGTCTAGTAAGTTTTTTAATATCTTTAGTTTTTAGCTGCAGCTGTAGCCGTTATCATACCATGATACCAATGTAGCTAGCTACGTAGGTAGGAACTCTGTGCTTATTTGTTTTGTCAGAATGCCACGGGATTAGAATACTTGAGTACTTAATAGCTAGGTCAAGCCCATTAAAGTTATTATGACCGCAACGTTCGTCCTCTGGGGGATTTACCTTCCATGACCACAAACAGTTGTGTTAAAATTTTGCAATTGCGCATTTGACTCGCGTGCGAATTTTTCTGTATTTATAGCTACCCTAATTATTATCTTATACGGTGAAACAACTGATATTTAAAATTCTACTTACGACTCGAATTAGGCAACCCAAAAATGCAAGTATTTCCAGGAGAGCGAATTATTTTGCGTTCAGAAATAACGGTATTTTTAATAATTATTGCAGTTGCAAAAAGTTGCATTTTGCATTTGTTAGAGCTCAAATACCAAAAAACTTAATGCAACATTACGCGGCTTTGCTTATCTACCGATAGGTAAAAGTATATGTAGTTAAAACACCTCATTAGCGAAAATATAGTTACGATCTTTTTCGATTCGTGGTCGATTAATGGTAATTAATTTAGCTTTTACTTTCATAAATGAACAGCAAACATAAAAACAGGAATTAACACTTATTTCCATTTCCATTTCCAACCCCCACCTGAAATTTAAAATTTGTCAGCAAATAAATAAAAAGTACTGAGAAAGGCCGAATCTTTTCGTTCAGTTGCACACTTTAATTGTTTTCATGAGGTCCACATACAATTTTAGTAGTTTATTATAATTTATTTTATTGGTAAAGCAAACATAACTAAGTATAATTACTTACTTAAAAATATCCTAAAACTAACATGCAAACATAAAAACCTTTTTACCTTTGTAATATAAGTCAAGATATATATCTTATAATAAATAAATAAACGCTTACACACTAACACCCCTGCACTAGGAATCCCTGTAATCCAGAAACCAACACAATTAACGCCCAAGACCCGAGTACAAACATTTATCTGCCTAATAAATATCTGCCCCAGCCGGGGATCGAATCCGAGACCTGTAGCTCGTTAGTCAGGGTCACTAACCAACATACCAAGCAGTTGTTATACAAAGATACATATATTTTTAATCTATATTATTGAATACTTTTTCAATACCAAACAGCAGGGTGGAGCGCAGATCTAATTTGTTCAGTCGTTTGATGGCGGCGTACCGATGTAACTTTCATTCGGCTAAAAGCAGTCGATGTCACAATATGCGAGACTCAATGGATACTTGCGTAGGTACATTTAGTTCACTTAATTTGGTTCAAGTAAAAAAGAACGAAACCTTTTCTCGTGAGGACTATCCTACTAACATGTTTATTTTTATAGTTGTACTCAATATGGAATTAAGGGACCTTTAACCGCTATACACACTTTCATTATTATTTAATCAGAAAAAAATAACACACGTAAAGACAAATACGTTCTGGGAAGTACCATTGTTTTATTTAGTTTTAAGCAGTTCCAGTTAGAAGAAAAGCAAAAATAAAACAAATGCAAAAATGTTAAACAATGATACGTTAACTTTAAAAAAGTAAAGTTTGTTTACACCATTCATCATTATAAAACGTCGGGATGAGACGAAGATAAATATTTTTGTAATAAATTATAGACCTGTTGGTTATCACATGAGCATAACCCTGTATACAAACATTACCAAGCGGTGAAATTAGAAAGGTAAATTCTATATGCAGAGCTTCTAGTTTTGTATGATTTACGATGTTTACTCAAGCGACGGCGTATTTAATAACCTGCTAAAGCGTTCATACGTATGCAAATTTGCACGTTGTATGTAGTTAATTTACGTACTAGATGTTGAACGATATACCATTGCTCAAGGTATCCAAAATTATTACGCTGAACCAATAGCCCAGTTGGTAGTGACGCTGCTAATATCTAACAATAATTTTCTCGGATTTTGATATTTTGTGATGACCAATGGCTCAAGACTGAAACAATGGGTCATTTAAGATTTTCTTGTCACTTTATTCTCAACCTCGTAGCTGACGAAACAAAATAAATGATATCATACGAGTACATACTTTGGTTTTGTAATAGTTGGAAATTGAAGAAGATATAATGGAAGCTTTTCCTAGCCTTCTACATCCAGCATTATCAAATAGTATAGATAGGTACCTGGATACGCATGATCTGTTTTAAGCCCGTTTCTCTCTGTCTTCATGGTCAGCCACCAGACTCAACGCCAGTACCGCTTTTGCGTATAATAATAATAATGTTATTATTATTATGTTATTTACCTATGCGTTTAGACATCTGCTATAGTTATCCCGCGTGAACAAAGTAGTTAATCAAAATAAGAAGCCCCCTTACTTCCCTTACTTGCAGAATCAGCATTTATTTTACCTGTGGTAATAAAAAATCGAGTCGATAAAATGACCGTTTTAATAAAGACTACGCCAGAGTCATTAATAAAATCATTTAACTATCAACCTTAACGATACATTTAATTTTTTAGTTTTTATCAAAATAAATTTATTTGATGTTGTAATTATTGATATATTGTATTATTGTTGTAATTATTTCAGTTTTATTAGCACTTTTTACTAAATGAACCAAATAAATTATTGAAATTTAAAATTTTGTATCGCGTTTCCGAACGTTGGTAAGACTAATTACACCTAATCACACACGATGAGCATATAGGTACGCCTGTGAATCGCAAGTCAACATCGTTTGGGATTTGATGGGCACTCAAATTAATTTCTAACGTGTTTTATGTGTGTGTTGTCCCACCTAAAATGGTTTATTCACCAGCGTAAAAATACTGTACATCGTGTGTGCATGGAGAGGACAATTATAAATTTAGTCTGATAACTGCCGGAAGTTACTAAAATTGCTGGCTGCATTCAATGTAGCAACACTCTTAGATGGTGAATAAGTTTTTATACTCGTAAATATATTAAATACAACTTCTTTATTGTACCCTTGACAATGATCGTAGGTCGACTTTAACACAAAATTTCCACCGGTTGATACTCCTTAACAAAAAAAAGAAACAAAATAAAGCTAAGATTTAAAAAATTCTGGTGATATTATCACTATATCACCTGAATAATACCTATTTCAACCCACTTTCCGCAGTAAACATGTGTGGAAGTCATTAAAACTCAATCTGCGCTAAAGGACCCCCAGGAAGTGACATTAACCGTGACCTCGTAGCTCATTCCTCGTATGTAGAAAAGTATAATATGCATAAAAAACTATCCTAAATCTTATGTGAGCTTCATCCATCATGTAAGGCGACAGGGGCGAAGGCTTGTCGACCCTAATCGAACCACAAATATATACGCACTTGTATAGATAAGTGTGACTAGAGATTTATAAAATGCGAATCCTGTATTCCATCTATAACAAATAAAAATAAGTAGTATTATTCGAGAATCAAATAATATTCAACCAGAGCAATTAGTAATTGTGAGTATGAATATTTGCAATTTCGTGCTTTACTCAGATTAAATAATAATAAATTAAAAACCAATTTAGAGCGAACGAGTAGCTACAAGTACCTTAAATAAAATTATTATTACAAAATAACGTACTTCTTCTTCTGTGCCGATTGCATTTATTTTCTTTCTCTTTCCTTCCTATATCAGTATGAACGTAATGCTTTTGTTTTTATATCTATTGAATTTTTAAATAGTCACGTATATTGTATCCAGTTTGTTGTTAATGTTTAAAAGAAGAAAGTTCGCTAACTTTAAATTGCGACTGTAGATAGTTAATTCTGCTTACAGTCTTTCTACCGCATACGGGTAAACTGTGGAATGAACCCTCCTTTGACATTGCGGTCCTTAAAACGGCGTGAAAAGAGTCTTTTACGTCTGGTAACCACTGTTATGTAGTGCTTTTTCATCTCGCCCAGTCGGTGGTAAGCTTTGTTAGGCTTCAAACAATTTTCTGACTACAGACAAAAGTATTTTTGAAATATTTCGTAATTTTACTAAACAGAAACCTGCTGGAATCGTTGAATTATTTTGTCAATCAGAATATTTTTTTTTTTTTTTTTTTTTTCGAATGGACAGTTGCTGTTGGCCCTACTGGCCTTTACAGCGTCGTCAATCAGAATAGCTGTCAGCCAGTATTACCAGCTAGCCAGAGTAGAACTTTTCAGAAATTTATCGGTATAAGAATAAAGCAGAAGATAACACAAATGATGCATTATCAATCAAAAATTAAAAATTTATTTGTAACTTTGAACTGATAAATATCGGTTTTTGCCGTAACTATTATGGCTTAGGTACGCAGGGTATGCTTAGGTATATCCTATCATCGATTGCCTACTACTTTAAGTAATGAAATAATTTACTAGTATTAAACGGTATATTCTCACAAATTAGATTTAAGTAAAGAGGCTTAAATTAAAACTTTAAAACAGGGTCGCGTCTTAGTCTTGACAACAAGAAATTGGAAATTCCTGGAAAATTTGTTCTTCTTAAAAGTTTTACTAAGCTATAATAATACTTAATACCTGGTATATTACGTTATTTCCTGCTTCCGCATTAAACAAGTAATTTGTTGTAGGTAAATTCATTCGTTAAAAAAGTGAAATAAGCCTTACCCTCTAATAATACCATACATTAATTCAACTAAACGAATAAATTAAAAAATACGTCAATTTTTTTTAATGTACTAAAAAGTGTAAAGTCATTTATTTACTGAATAAGTACCAACATTTAATGTAGGTACGAGTAACATCCTTAGTTAAAATATCGTGGTACTTTATTGTACTTAGTAAAAATAATTTTATTTCTCAAAATTTATGAACACAATACACATAATATTTTCAATTTTATTCTAGTCAACAATTTAGATCAAATAGATATTGCAAGCATGGTTGTAAAATTTCCGAAAAGTGTCATATTTTGCTTTTTAATCTGAGCCATGTTACTCGTAGGTTACAGTAGAATCAGATCATTACATTAGATTTAATTCTATGTAGATACTTAATTTATCTTAGTACTTAAATTATCTAAATATATTCCTATTTTTTATGCATTCATTAAACATTTATAATAGTTTTCAGCGTATTTAAACTATACTTATTTACCGTATTTTTAGTATTACTAACAACCTCTTCATCTCTGCTAATCGACATAGCACATTAGTTTTCTTTTAGCTCCGAGCATTCTTACGCTTGCGAGTTGACAAGGGCTAAATAGCCCTTGGCACGTTTTTCACTTTGGCTTGAGTTACCTTCAAGGTCAAACATTAATGAATCCTCGTTATTATCTAAAATTTATATATAGGATTCATTAAGATAAATCTAATAAGCCCAGTGTCGATTAATGTATCACTACTATCAGGGGTACCCATTACCCACTTTCCAGCCCCATCATCAGATTAACAGCTCTATGGTACTATATTAATAATGTATTGTCATTGAAATTATTGTCAGAATCATTGTCATTCAACCAATAGCAATGAGTGCAGCAAATTTTTTAGTGGCCATTCAAAGGTATAAATATGTGCGACTCAGTTAAATCGGCAAGACTTCGTTATTAGGTGCAGTAAAAATTACTAATTAATATAAATCTAATGAGATCGAACTCGCTGATCAAGCTGCATAATCACCAGTTTTTTTCTGGGTTCTCTCTTTCCCATCACCCTGGTAACTCATAAATGTGCCTTATTCAGAAAAACGCCAACTGTAGGCAATAAAAATAAAAGCTCATGAAAACAGGCATGCTTTGAGCAGACGTGGCAAAAGAGTAAATAAAACTTCTATGAGTGGCGGTTTTAAAAAAAAATCAGAGTTATTCAAATGATGGTGAGAAAATCCGGGTGAATTGGTTCGGGTAAAGATACACACTGGAATGCTGAAACTTGGTGTACTGCCGTGCAAACAGATCAATAGGCAAACATTGTGAGTTTAATGTAAATAATATAGTGCTGGTATAAATATAAATTTCATTGGAAGGGCTTGAACTATGCGCAGGGACGGTTAATAATATTCTATTGAGACACACAGACTAAATAAATATGCAACAATTCAATTTACTATATCATAATATTATTTTAGTACATAACTTCAATTCGGTTTCAATAATTTCGGTTTCATAGGTATTTATAGGTCTTCTAGGTGGTAATTCTAGCATAACAGTAAATTATAGTCTTTAGCTGTGATAATATTATATTCACTAGACAATATTAACAGTTCAAAAATAAAACACCATTTAAACATTAAGAAATAACTTTTACAAGAAACCGTAAATATTTAAGCACTTTTACACACATTGAACAGATTTATCGTTATATAAATGAATTATTTAAATTAATTAATTAAACCTGTAAGGTGAAAGGATTTCCAACAGCGCGCATGTATTTTAAAATACAAAAATTAAAATAATAATATAAAGGTATAAACAGACATAAACTTTAATAACAAAATAGAATCTAAGTATGCTATCCACTAGTTCGTGGCATGTAGGCCACTAAGTTTAAAACATTAAGCTATTTCATTGTTTTCGATTTTCCGAAGGAGGATTGTATTACAAAAATATAATGCTACTTAACAAAAACAAATATTGTGACGCACGTTCAGACATTATATTCTGCATACACGATAGTCACTACATGAAAAAAAAGTAAAATGAAATAAAAGATGTAGATTTGTAAATATATTGTTAAAAAGAAAACGTATTCGCCAAATTGGTCGACATTGTGTGAGGCGCGCGGATGCGGTCCCCCGCCGCGGGTTGTCACTGCTAATTTGCACACAATTGTTCATCCCGGACTGTAGCCACTCGTCTGCACGTCCACGAGTAGCTAGTAAACAAATAAGTAGTAGGAAGAAATCGCTACATAGCGATAAGATCGCCTTTTGTGCATTATATACTATGCCTTACAAGTATGCCTTATACGTTCTAACTGTAATTGTTTTAGTGTACAATAAAATGTAATAAATAAACAGATTTTTGTGAAAGATGTTTTTTTTTTACTAAGACTAGGGGTAGCTTGCGTGAAATGTTGAAGTACAGAAGATAAACAGTAAAAAGGGGATAACTAAAAAACAGTTTTGAGATATTATTATGGTTGATATTTTCTATACGGTAAGTAATTATTTTCTCTACAATCCCGGAAAATTTTATCAAAACCCTTTCAGGCGTGTCGGAGCCTATTCCCCTCAAATGGGACTCTGGGGGTATAGATGCTAAGAGCTATAAAAACAAAACCGTTTGAGATACTGATGTAAGTATAAGTGACATACGTTAGAGTACCCTCTACAGTCGCAGAAAATTTCATCATAATCCATTTAGCGATTTTGGAGCTTATTCGCGACAAACAAACGCTAACGGACAGACGGACGGACAAAAATTCTAAAAATGGTTGATTAAATAAGGTAAATTAAGGTAAATAAGTGAACGAAATATGCTATATAAATAGCATTATTTTATTAGTTGTTTAATTATTGACCTTAATTTCAGTATCCCAGACAGACGACATACATTCCAATTTAATTTTTTGTGCCTTAGAGGAAATATATTTTTCAACTATTCGTTGGCGGTGAAACGTGTACTAATAGTAAAGAAATAAGAAGAGAAATGTAGCTGGAAGTCTATATAACTCACTAATTGGGCTCGCAATTTTGTATTCCTTTCTGAATTTTTACTAAGTCTATGAGAGGTCGTTAAAAGTTTTTACTGTATCTACATCTAACTTGAAGCGTGTACAAATTTTTTACGCTTTGATATTTAATATCAATTAAGCTTTGAAGCATAATTAATAACGTAATCAATTTTAGATATGAGCTCGACAATGCCATCCTTGGGCTCCTTTCATTTTAGGTTGCGGTATGAAAATTACATATTTTGAAGGGTAGTCCGCATGTATATTATGCACAAAAAATTTAATTCATGTGTCTCGATGATATCTCCATATAAACGCTTAAATCAATTAAAAGAAAGAATTGTGATCATGTACATCTTTAATTTCTTAATTTTTATATTCTCTCCTGTCGTACAATAAAGTAGGAATTGTACTGGATCCATTCAATGGTAATATATTTATTTTATCAAGATTGGAATGCAAGATAAGTTTACAAAAAATAGTTATTCACATCGCACCAAAATCATAAAATATGAAACGACTAAGAGTATTTGCTGGTATCGTTGGTACATAATGCAATTTGTTTCGGATACCACTAGTATCACTAGTATTAGTAATAGTAAATCGGATCCATCATCGGTGACATCGTAGATATGCAACGAAAAAGACATGCGGTGCGGATGCCGAAAAGTTGACGTCACGGTTATTAGGCGGCCATTACTGTAATCAAACGACAAAATAGTGAAATAAGTACGAACCTCACATAAATATTTACTATTCATTTAATCACATGTATCTCTTCTTTATTAAGAAGAGATGTAAGTTACTTCATCTAATTTCATTAACAGCCATATAAAATACCACAATCTGGTAAGCAAGATTTCGTAGTACAAACCATACCTGTCTTGAAACAATTATCACAAACTGTTGTGCGATGAAACTGATCGCGTGCGGTGGGAGATAGCAGTTTGGAGTAATTACAATTGTTGCGAGTGCCGACAATCATTTAACAGCACCTTATCTAAGTTCTGCTATAGAGCCGTAAATCGCGAGCTACTCCTGAACACGCAACCAGCTAAATGGGTAATATTTTGTTAGTAAGCACTCATTAGAAAAATGAAAATCTGATCCAATATCTTGAAAATAGGTTAGAAATTAATCAATAAAAAACGATAAAACCGTTACACGCGCAATACGTGATGAATAGTTTTATCATGTGATATATATCTCCGCCCATTGTAGAAATGAAATAAAGCGTAAATAAATAAATAAATAAATTAAACTCAGTAAACTTTCTTTGAAACGCAAATAATCTTCACTGTTTAAAATGTTCTGTATGTATATTGCAATTTCACGCGGACGAATTCTCGAGCACTCGTTAGTTTTGAATACTACATAAATAATCGGTATGCTAACTATTTAATGTAGGTACCTACTACTTTAATGTAGTAATAACGGTACAGATCACTCAATAGTTACTATATGACATCTTATTCGGGTATCAATTGGATCTGATATGTTTGATCGCTCGCGGTCCGCCCCCGATCATTCGACCTTTGAACATGTTACATGTCAATGTGTCTGCAGGCATGAGACTCGGTGCTCTGTGTATGTAACTAAATCTTCTGTTTACAAGCTGATTGCTTGAAGAAAACCAATTGAATTCAGCTCGCCTACGCATCGGATTATTGCCGATATTCGATTATTATTATATCTAAGAGCTAAGTATTATTAATCTAAATACCCAGACATAGATAACCACGTAGCCAGATTCTGGCGTCGCATATTACCGCGGGATAATAATTGTCACTGTAAATTCAATCTAATTTGTTGGTTTCATATGAGTATAATTATGTATTCTTTCAAAATAATCAAGATGTTTGCGAAATAATGTAGGAAATAATGTGTTTAATAATTTATTCATTTATAATGTACATATTGTTAACTAGAACCATTACAAACACGTCAATTTGCAAACAAAAAATTCAAAATACATGATGTCAATATCAATAATAATCAAATGTCAATATAACAATTGTATATTATGGCAATAATATGGTGTTTAAACGGGTGTGTCTGTGCATTGTGTATTAACTAATAATATAATAATAAATATAATAAAATAATAAATAACAATAAAATTTATTTAACAATTATGTCGTAAAAAATTCTTCCCACAATTGTTTTAACTTATACATAATTAAACTTTGGCACACCTTTTATTGTTTTTATGGTAAGAGTTGATGGACTTAGAGCGACAATAGTCAATCAGACCCAAACAATCATACTATGATAAATAACATAACATCGAATAGGTCAGATTAGGCAGCCAAACACAAGTATTTATGGTATTAATGAATTGGTAAAAGATAAAAGTGACAACTAAAAGCTAAATAACTCACTAGGTAATGTCGGAAGGAAACAATCACAAAGCTAAATTGCTCATTTTAATCCTCAATCAGAATTCGGTCCCAATTTGGTTTCGTGCGTAATGGCCTTATCACACAGTGATGTAAACACAACATAGTTGCATAATATCCTTACTCTACCGGGTTTAAACTTTTCCGAGTGAGAAATAGACTGCGAGAATACTACTGTTTCGTCCTGTTCCTTCTGGAAATTTAAAAAATACAGAATAATAGATTAATTTTATTTTATGTTCATAACTCATTTTACAACTTTTTGAGTTGTTGTCGTCCTAAAGATAAATCCGTCGGATTCTAGAAAAAATCAGTCGTGGCGATCGTGTGGGGTCAAACTTTATAAGTTTGACCTACTTATCATAACATATAAAAGCTTCATGAATTTCAAAACTGTGGTTCTAAATGAGTAATACAAGTACCTACTGTACGAATTTCCAAAAATATAATCAGATAATTCACAATATTTTTTTAGTAAGTATACCAAATTAATGGTAGGTAATTGATTTTAGGTACGCGTTATACACGAGTTGACCGTATGTGTTGTCTGTCTACCCGTATTGTGGACAGGGCAGGAAAGCTGAAAATCATAAAATTGATGTTCGGTAAAGTAATTAACAAAAATAGGGCGGATTTGCATTTAGAACGGATTGCATATTCTATTTTATGATACATCGACAAATTAATTCATGCAACACTATCGTATCCCGGGAGAGGATTGAATACTCACTATATTAAGCTGCCTCACAATACGACATCCTTAAAGCATAGTAGGATTTATCAGTTATCCCTTTGAACTCGTATGAGATATTCCTCAGAAAGTGAGCAAAATGCCAAAAAAAAATGTTTCCGCTACATTTTGTTACAGCACGTCATAAAGAAACAAGAACTGCCCTAGAAGAGAATGAATATTATTGTATTTTTTTTTGTTTTCTCTATCACGATTATAATTATATATTTTGTAGCGTAGGAATATTTGATACCCGAGTAAAATAAGTTGAGTCCCCAATTAGGAAAGTCTAGTAGGCATACTGTGATGTAATTATGATGGATCTAAATGTTAGCATTTTGATTCCAATATGAAAATATTGAAATGTCAAATAAGCGCAAAAGTCGTGGTAGAAATTCGAATAATTTAGGTTTATTTATTGGATTAAACTGGATTATTTCTTATTTTGTCCTAATCCCACGATGTTTTCGTTCCCCATTAAAGCTAGTAGTATTAAGTTACTTGTAACTTTTTCATAATTATTAGTAATTGTCCAGTTAGTAATTGTTAGTATTTGACCTATTCGACGCTAGCCATAGATGTGTTGCTATGCTTGAGGACTGAGGTGGTCGCCTCTTGTATAAGTATAATCGGCATCCACACCTTTCCCACATAACACGGAACACAATCGCAAGAAAACAATTAATTACACGGCAGAAGCGGACGTGGCGATGGCACCTCCCCGGGCGTACCGTATACAGGCTTTATAAGTTCAAGGAAGCGTGCCTGGGTGCCTCCGAGTAGGTGGCCGAAATCTTAATCCCTCGGCTATCACTGCTCATAATCGTAAAATTAAATTTTTCTATACAATGGCTTCATAAGCTAATAGTTTACTTTGGTGGGTACTTATTTAATTTAGCAAGATTATATAAACACATTTTTTTCGAATGTGCATAAAATGATTTCACGACATATTAAATATTATAAATTTATGTATGAATGTATATAAATTTCTATATTATTATCTATATCGGAATTTAAACAACGACATTAAATTGGGTTCTGTCAACAGTATCTAATAGCAAGATAAAAGTGACAACTTCAAATATTCAATTCAGAATTTTAAAATTAAATATATGTCTCATTACTTCAATCAAGTTTTTAAATAATTAATATTGAACCAACGATTTTCGAATCACGTCCAATTTTGTTATTGTATGATAATTATATTCCAGAAGTGAAACTCTGTTGATAATACATTAATATTGTGCAATCGAACTGATCTCATGATTAATTCCCCGGTCCATTACTCGATGACTTGACTGTAGGTAGGTAAACTCATCCCGTCTTATTACAATATGTGGTCTAGATAATAGTACTAGTTTTGATATTTTGTACAATAGGAAATATGCGTGTAGTTTCAATTTGGTTCAAACATTTTTTTCGCATATATTTTGTTCAGACATTCAAGCTAAGGCATTAATTTCTTATTTTATTCCATTTCAATGGCAAAATGAAAAATAAACGTGCAAAATAGGGGAGCGAATTCAAAACAAATCTGAAAAATCTACTACATACTATATAAAGAAAATTAAAATTTATCTGAAAATCTGCTAAAGAAAATATTTTCCCACGTTCAACGCAAGCTACTGAAAACACGCACTATAATTTTGACAGTTCAAAAAACTAGCGTAACATACCTCAGCGTGTTTAGAATTTGACATTGCGACACAGAATGCGAATCCACGCAGATAACGCGACATATCGTAACGTGCCCTCGTTACGAGTCTTATTACAAATACAGAATAATGGCCCAGGTAACAGCTAGTTCATAACTTACAGAAATCTCTGCTATTCTTACCTGTCGTTCTTTATCTTGTTTCGTTACGGCCACTCTATGCATAAAACAACGATTGAAACCGCATAGACTTGGCACTGTCTGAAATGATATTTGAAAAGATACGGTAACATGGATGAACTGCGCCTATCCGCAGTCGCTGAAATATTATCTAGTAAACAACGTAAACTATATCAACGAAATATTAGAGTACCGAATAATATGGGGAAGTTGCGAAGTAGTTATTTTCTAATCTGTGGTATTAGTAATTCTTGTATTCCCATCCATCCATTTTGATAGCTATCAGGCTTTAGAGGAACAGAGGAACAGAGGAACTCTGCGATCTATGTCGGTAACTATTGTTCGTGTAGACGATGAAATCTGTAGAGATTTCATCATTTCGTATTCGGACCTTGTATTTAATGCATATGAATTAAGATTTTAGTTCTAAAGGTGATAGATAATCTTTAATTGTAAATTTTTTCGCTTTTTGTATTGTTATAAATTTCTTTGACGTTGATTAATAAAGGTAACTAAATCTCTATCAAACTGTTCCAAAATGGGAAAATATCTTACAAAAATCCAATTAAAATCATATCATCTAATGGGCGTGCGATATTGAACCTATTGCTTCCGCCAACAATTTCGTTTTCACGGTCACTTGTCTAATCCCTAATTGATGGAGCAAAATAATTAAGGGCTGGGGGTGTAATGAACAGATTAATAATTAATTTTGGAAAATAAATCATGATTTTATGGTCCTTTCAGGAATTAAAGAATAAAGAGAAGGTAAAATATTTAGAAGATTATCAGTTCTGAGAGTAACAGAACTGTCAATTGGTGGTTACAAATGGCACGGCTTTTTTTTCTGATCACAACAAAATCCAGTAGTGACTGATTGATTGAGAGAGGTAGACTTTTAGTCAGCTGTCAAAATACGATGGTTTTTATTTGTGTGACGAGTTGCCATCGTTCTACTAATCCTACTTATACTACTAATCGGAAAGTTTGCAATTATGGTGACATACCTCGAACAGACCCAAGGGACTATTAGTGTAAGTATTAGATGTTAACAGGAATATTAGTTGGTTAGTATTCATCAGTATTAAGACTGTTTGTGGATGTTAGTCCTGTTAGTACGTATTAGTAAAAGTCTAGTTGGTAATAAATTAATCAATCAAATCTTTTTATTTTATCATGAGGTAGTTACATATGCTTGAGAAACGTTACCACAGAAAGAGAAAATCTTTTTTTAATCGTCCTTTAAGGGGGTGAGGAAAGATGACTGAAAGATTATGAAATAATAATGTGAAGAAACTAATTTGACGTGACTTTTTAATTCGGTAGGAGCTATGAGAAACATTTTATCTTACCAATAAATAAAATTGGAGTGTCTGTCTGTGATCGTCATTTAAGTTAAATAATTACATGCTATTTATATGACACCTAAATATATTCAACCGTTTTAGAATTTTTCTCCGTCTGTTTGTCTGCGTTTTTTTTCGCCGCGAATAGGCTTCGGTACCGCTTAACGAATTTAGATGAAATTTTAATGTTCAGGGATTGTAGAGGGTACACTCACTTATTGTTTTATCTCAACATCTCAAACGGTTTTTTAGTTATATCCCTTACCGTCTGTACCTCAGGGGTCCTATTTATAGTAACTTTTCATACTGTCCACATTTTAATGATTTTTACTTTTTTATTTTATTAGTTATTTCAAATAAAAGATAATAACTAGAACTAAAGTGCCAAAAATGTATACACAAATAATAACTTGCAGGTATACATCGCTTGCAAAAATAGGTACTTATTTCCTAGACAAATTTGGAATTGACTAAGTAAGCCAAGAGATAATTAGAAAGAATATAAATTATCTTATTATATCTTAACATTAGACCCAGTTTTTCAAAATTTCACAAAGACGAAGCGGCGAGCATACCCATGTATTAAATAATATGTTCAACTCCATTTTTCGCAGTTAATAATGTCGAACATTTTCTGACGAATTTTGACCTAATTTAATAATCTTACTTTATCCTTGTATCGAAAGCAATTTTCCAAAGACTGGATCAATCGGCAGTAATTACAAAATTCATTTCGTACAAATGAAAATTCAAAGGAGACGATGTGAAACTTTATTACTACTTTCGTAATAGCTTCAGAAGTTAGCGAATAGGAGGATCCCGGGATGGCGAGTGAAAATAACGGAAGTTATAAAACGTGAACTGAGTTTATAAATAACTTAATACGTTTTGTTAACACTTTTGATGTTTAAAATATTCAGCAGGTGATAAGTATTTTTTAATTAAGAGGATGGTTGGTGACAATTGTTAACTTTTCTGCCGTCACAATTGTTGATACCTACTAATATTTAACAGCTTAATGTACGTATGTAAATCAGAAAAAACTAATTTTTACATCACATTTATTTTCAAATCTTTTAAAATAAATTGAAGGTATTAATGTGACTAAAACGTTACTAATGTTCTCGTATTAGTAAAATGTGGTGTATGCACAATACACATACAATGAAACGTGAGAAAATGCAGTCACCGCGCAGCCTTGACATTGATATTTTCCATTAAAACGGAATACAACAAGAAAATAATGTCTTAGAATGTCTGAATGATAAATATTAGAAAAAACTATATTGAACCAAATTGAAAAAAACGAACATATTCCTTGTTGAAGTAACGTAAAACACAGATAAAGATAAGTATTTTGAAAGTGTTGCCTCAACGGTAAGTATACCATATAAGTTCAATTTATTGGAGAGGCACAACGCAAGATACACAATGAATCTACAATAAAGTCTTTTATTGTAATTATCTCTTATTTCTAAGGCACAAAAGATTGTAATAATTATAATATTATGAATATGAGCTGAAAAATACATTATAGATAAGTATAGAAAAGTAATTAAATTTTCGGACGTAAACGAGCATGGACAACATCTTATAAAATCCGAGTCGTAGGTACACTTAATTTATGAAATAATTAGGTTCATGACTATAACTTCATACGTCTAGACTTTACAATAATATTTCCGAACACTTCGCAGCTAAAGTTAATTAAGACCTGTCAATGTTATCGATATTTCAAGGAACACTGTTTGTGTCAATTATCGATATATTAATTAATATTGGATTAGGTTTGTTAAAAATAAATGTGTTAGATATTATTATGTTATTTTATGAACATAGAGCTCAACTTATGCTGCCACATTACAGCGAAGATTTCGGATTGTAGAAATGGAACGGAGCACCTTTTTTTTGCCTACAATGGATAGGCAAAAACAACTAATAAAACTATAACTGGACGGTTTCTGTACATAATATCTTTTTTAAATTTTAATCAAAGGACGCTTTAGTGTCGCTATATGTCCAAAAACAGAGTAAGAGTTTAACTTTAATGTGCCTAATCACGCATCACGCTAAAACTACTAAATAAATTCGAATATAAATTGGCACATGTATAGTTAAGGCTAGAGTAACATATGGGATTTTGTATCCCAAAAACAATAGAACAAAATACTGTACGCAGCGAGATGTTCGCGATATCTAATGTCAAAACTCCTACCAGTTTGGCCACACCGATGCCACCTGAATACAGATGGGTGACATACAGATGCCGCCTGCGATCACAGGATCGAAGTTAAAAACTACTTACTACTTTCAGTTATAAGTAGACTCAAATCAACGTGGTGAACCTCTACTTCAAAAGCTGAATGGTCTGGTTCTATTAAAAACAACGAACAATTATTATTTTAGCCTGACTCCACTAGTCACAGATGCGAATTTAATTAAAAGCAAATAGACTGCCAGCATAACAATCTTACATGTCCAATTTTAATCACGGCTGTTTAGACGAAACAGGCGACAATTACGCTCCGTGTTTGCGGAGTAAGCAGAGAAAATATATGCAATTACCGCAAGCCCCCAACGTCGGCTTTATTTCCATGAAATCGAATTCAATTTTGCCTTGCAGCTGAAACAGCATCAAATTAATTCCAAGGCGAGAATCGCGGTGACCTTCGCGTTGATTCTTAAGACGGTGGAAAAATTGAAAAAAATTAGCAAACAATGTATTACGAAGAATGAAAACAAACTGTTTAGAATGGACAATATAAATTTGGTCAATGTAGATTGCGTTAAAATAACTGCCTAGAGCACGGTACGGTGAGGTGGGACTGCATCCAGCCCATTTGAATAGCGCTTGAATGAAAAATGAGTTGAGAAATAGCTTTCCGCCTAAATCAGAGCAGTATTAGAATGTGGAGAATCTACAGCATTTGACTCTGAATTGTGCCTGTGACGAATTGATTTCCCGCAAAGATGGATAGGTATTTTTCCAAACTTTCTTTTACAGTATATTCTGAGAACCTGTAGGTATTGTCTGTAGATGAAGTTTGAAGTAGACTTTTGGTAACTACGTATAGTGTGAATGCATACTCTGAAATGACTTTTATGTCTCGGAAAATGCACGGTTCCGGATAAGAAATTCATACGCGGGCGGAGCCACGGGAAAACCTCGTTTTTGTATCATTTAATTTATTACTCTGACAACCTTATGACCTGACAGCAGTTTATACATTAGCCATATTGTATATTTTTATTCTGTTGCTTAATGAAGTAATATTGTTGAAACTAACATACGAGATATATCAAGGTTAAGTAAAGTTAAATATTTTTTCATTATAAGCACCTTTATCTGAGCTGGATCTAAAGCACCACGTGAATATGAAATGTGACCAAATTGAAATATGTGAGATATCAGGAAATCTATCTGAGCCCGCAGTTTCCTCATAACTTGGTATGCATTGAATACTCAATTCGAACGCCACTCGGATGCTTTATCTGCGTGTTCATATTGGTTAAACGACCGCGCATAATACGGATATATTTCATAAACAAGGTGCTTTCAGAGGTGCCGTTATTGATAAATCTAGGCAATATTTTAAATTATTGCATATAAATACAGGTATTACATATCAACTTACATATCGAAGCGAATCAATAATTTAATACCGCTCGATGACTATACACTATTCATGCATATGCCGTAGTAAGGCAACGAGCGAGGCTGCGCTACTACACACAAGGGGGCGCCTGCGCATATGGCGTGATCGCCAGCCAACCAGAGCAATGGATTGCGTGATTAGCAGCCAATCCGTAGGCTTCGTTGGTGGCCACATCACCACGCCCCACTTCCGTGTACGCGACATGCATTCGCCTCCAGAATACTCATACAGCTGGTTCCTATTTTTCTATATATCACTATTAACCATCAATTTCTGTTACAGCGTTTAAATTTATCCATTTTCGCTGTGTTGAATATCGCCACAACATTTTATTTAAAATGAGAATCGCAGTTTTATTTGGAGACCAAGCCGGAACATACACTAAACACACTTTAAGCATTAACACACAAATACCAAATTCACGGTGTAAATAATAATGTGTTTTCTCAAGATGAAAAGATTGTACTGTACGTGGACGAACTCCGTGAGGAATCCCAGGCGAATCAACTTTTTGTGTTAGTACTTAATGAGCTCAGGGCCTCCGTGCCACACTCTAAGTTGGAAAGGATAAATTAAGGTTATTATACTTATCATTGCTCTTATTTACTTCTCGTTACGTCTCCTCAAGACACATATAAATGTCGTGTAAATTATACATTAGAACGCAAGGCGAGTTTAACTTACTATTTAATATAATGTTTCGTACCTCGACGCACGTTTACATCATACCTGGCGAAGTACCAGCAAGAAAATAATGATTTATGTATGACTATGATTATTGCGTGTTTAAGTCAATTAACAACGATCGTAAACCTCATTTAAATGTTATTCGACAAATCCTAATACCTGGATCCAGTCAAACTAACGAACCGAATTATGTACACAATGAAATATCGACTAAATTTGCTGTTCGAAACAGAATTTAGGTTGAGTGTTTGTACGCGTTTGTAAGTACCACCTATAATTCTTGGAAATACTAATTTATATAAATAAGGAGCTTTTGCCCCTACGCTCGCTTGAAATTCCCTTATATTTACTCGTATATAGCACAAGAACCGTGCATTTTCAGGTTTTAAAAGTAACCTATGTCACTTTATGGACCCTACACTATCTTTATGCAAAAATATCACGTCGAAATCCGTCGCTCTATTGCAGCGTGAAGAAGGACAAACCAACAAACACATTTTTATGTTCGCATTTGCTTTATAATTTCACGTGTATAAATAACTAGCTGTGACCCGCTACTTCAATCGCGTTAAATTTATGATCAAAATTGGGGTTTTAAAACTATCCTATGACCTTCTCCGTGACTCTTACTAGCTCTCTACAGAATTAAATGAATATCGGTTGAACGGTTTAGCCTTGAAGGCGTATCAATCAAACAAACAAACTTATTTTTGCATTAATTGTTAGATTTTTAAAATAATAAACTCTAATTTCGACGCCGATATTAATTTCGAACCAGTTACAATGATCGTGGTCATTGCAGACGTTGGCCTTTAAACACGCATCTACTGTTATGTTTTGTAGAAGCGAAGATATCTATACCGCTATTATGAGTAACGTAGTTACGGGAATAACAAAAGCATCTCTCTCTCTCTCTCTCTCTCTCTCTCTCTCTCTAAAGCCCTAGTTAAAATATGTTTTCGTAATATTTAGTATAACAATTCTACTTATTCAACCCATTTACTAAATGTTTTTATTTTTAAGTATCTACACGTACTCAAACAACAGTACAATTAAACAGTCCCGAGTTAAACAGTCCCGAGCAATAGTCAGTCTATTTCTTAGAATAAAGCAGAAAAATTTGCTGTCGTGCACATTTATTAATCAACAAAAGGCACAGTGAAACGCACTGAATATGAATTCTGCGATGTTTTCATATCGCGTGCAAACAAGACAATCCTTCGTGAGCGACTAAACGAAACCAGTGACATTGATCATAGGTTTTGAGATCACGTGCTGTCGCAGGCAACGTCGGCAGGTAACGTCTTTTTAATCTTAGGTCTATCTATGCTCATGTTTTCTCGGACTGTGTTCTCATGTTTTGTCGGATTTCGTAAGTTTGTAATAAATTCTATAATTATTACGTTGCATTTCAATATTTTAATTGCTAAAGTACCTTTTAAATTTGGCTAGGTGCTTGGGATGTTTGAAAATTATTCATTTCCATATAAAATGTAGTCAGCATGAGTTCATGAAATGCACAGCTACGAGTTAGTGGTTGAGTTCGTAGCTAAAATT
>DWLO01000395.1:0-21059 GCA_018245335.1 Dalla quadristriga | reverse complement strand
GATGAGCCGTGGGTCCCGGGTCCGATCTCCGGCCGGTGCAGACATTAATTTGGCAGATAAATGTTTGTACTCTGGTCTTGGGCGTTAAATTGTGTTGTTTTCTATTTGTGTCAGCCACCCGTAACACAGGGAATTCTAGGGCGGGGTGATAGTGTGTGCGTTTATTATTATTTCGCGATAATTAAACATTGAGATACATGTCACTAAAAATATATCCAGATTCAATTTCCAAACTTAACATTTTGTTCTTCTACATGCTTTTTGTTCTTACGTGTGACATAAGCAGAGTTCAACCAGGACAGTACATACTCAGGTTCCAATGCAAGGCAGTGCTCTATTTCTGATTTACCCAGAAAATAAACTTTCATGATTGAATTATTGACCCTCCAAGGTTTTAGAATTCAGAAGCGTTTGCTGCCAGCCTTGATTGGTATTCCTCATTACTTTCATGTCAAGGATTTCCCTTTTTTTTTTTAATTTCCTCCGATTTTTTTCTCCTGGCGTACCCTAGATGATATAGGCTAAGTGTGTTTTATTTTTTATAAAGCCGGTGATCAAGATAGGTATTGTCTATCGTGACATAATTAGGTGTTGACAGGGTATTGATCAGTGATTTCTAGATCAGTGACGAATTGCATTTTATCTATCAATGTATTGTTTTTTATTCCTGTTGTGACGTTTCTCAAGTGTATGTAATTACCTTATAATGAAATCAAAAGCATTTGACTTTGACTTTGACTTCCATTAAAAAGTGATAGTTGAAAGGTTTACAACTAAATATTTTGACTACCGACGTACTTCATGCAATCGATTCATTTACCTGCGCGCGATGGGCTGGATACTAACAAATGGTCGTTTTTATTTCGCCTGCGCCCGCACACCGGATACGCGGTGGTTCCTGTGAGAATGTCGAACCCGATTTTTTTACCCTCCAAAAAGCGGATGTCCTTCGGTCGACCGGTTATGAAAGGTGTCGAACATATGTCTGAGTTAAACCGATTACATTCACGATTGGCGCTTAAATCAATTGGATATTAATAGCCATTAAACAAATACGATATCAGACAATGTGATGGTCTAATAACACTTGAAGTGACTAGAGATGTTAAAAAGGTAGTAAGCACATTAAAAAGTAATGAGTATGCTTGATTAGTTCGACTGATTAGATGACTCGGAATTTCGCTGACGAGATTAGGATACATTTATTAAACTAAGGTTATTTATATCCAAATGACTTTTTTTTACTTATTGTGACTTATTGTTATTATTTTAACAAAATCCACAATAAAATAATTGGCATTGATAAAGCAAGTCCATGAAAATGTTCCCAGGGGCGTGTGAAATTTGGGTTGCCAGCTCGCATTGGCATGCTTATTATGGTTTCCTAGTGATCGCAACTAAGCATCGAGTGACGTCACTGTAATGTTGTCTATGAAAACGAACCAATTAAAAACACTAATGGTATAAATGGTGGACTTAATACTAAAAGTATTCTCTACCAGTCAATCTTTATCAATCTTTATCTTTATCAATCAATATTAGATTAGTATTCGTCGGTACTAGGAGTGTGGGAGTGAGGACTGTTAGTTTTAGTTAGTCTGTTAGTAAATATTAGTGATCCCAGTTATTTATCGTTAGTATAATTTGTCCTATTCGAAGCTAGTCGAGGACAGTGGTGGTCGGCTCTTGTATAAATGTAACCGGCATCCACACCCTTCCGTGTTGAAAAACAATTATTCCAGAATGAGAAACGCGTGTGATGGTGGCACCAGTGCGAACCGTATACAGGTTCTACCTCCTAGTAAATGCAATTACCAATTATCTAGACGTCTATCCGTCGATACAGCAGTTCATATTAATTGCCACCGAATAACGATCATACACCAGCATGCCGCTGCAAATGATGCAGTTTAGCTTTATAATTTTGTTCTACACCTGTCGTATTAAAATCACCTGCCGACGAATTGCTAAGACGAGAAATGCGTAACCTTGCGGTTGTGCGTTTCCATTCCTCACGATAAATAGTATACAATACGACACAAAAATGAATTCCTTTATTGCGCCACCAGTTAATATACAGAATGCCAATCCGCAGTTCGCCAGCGTGGTGGACTATGGCCTAATCCTTCTCATCCTGAGAGGAGACCAGTTGTGATGGGTTGTGATGATGGTGATGATACAGAAATATATAGAAACAAATTTACAAAGTAAAAGTCGTACAATTTTTATGACAATTGATGATCATCAATGGGTTATAATGATCATAATAACCCATCACCGGCCCGCTACTTAACTGGACACGGGTACATTAATATACCAATATATCAAATTTTATATTTAAAAAAATAATTGTTTGTAGGTATACGCTAAAAACCCGAGGCTGAGGCTGCCAAGTGGTGACTTAACTCTGCATGGCAGGTCCAAGGTTCAAACTCCGGGCACCGTCAAGCACACCTCGAGTTTTCGATTTTAAGCAATTAAGTATCGCTTGCATTAACGGTAAAGCAAAACATAATGAAGAAACCTGCTTACCTGAGAGTTCTCCATAATGTTTTCAATTGCGGTTGTAATCTGCCCAATCGCATATGGGCACCGTTTTAGCTGTAGGATACTGAGATAATATTTAAAAAATATTTTTATTATTAGTATAACAAGGTCTGACCAATATTAAAGGGTTGAAAAGTATAGCAAAACGACACGTCTAAATTTCTTGACACGATATTTTTACGAGTAAAAAGTAACTTTTTTAATAGTAAAACTAGGGAAAGCTCGCGAATTCACCCGTGTGACATCTCCAGATGCAGAAAATTTTAAGCCGTGAAACCGTCTTTAGCTAAAAACCGTTTGAGATATTGAAATAAAATAAAACCTATACGGTAAGTTAGTGTACTTTCTACAATCCCTGAAAATTTCATCAAAATCCGTTTAATGTTTTCGGAGTCTATTTGGGCAAATCATGCTTAAAATTTTATTTATAAGTTACATAAAATACGATACCTCCAATTAATTTAAGGTATCGTATTTTCCAAACATAAATTCCCAAAATCAAGGATTTCAGTATATTCTCTGGCGATACGAAGGCATTCCTGGCATGGCATTCCATGAATCTCTGATTTTTAGAATGTATGTAGGTATACGTCCTTATTAACTCCAAATTAATTACCACCTTATAACAGGATAACATTGTGAAAATTTCTGCATGGTCGATATTCTTTCCATGAATGCAAAAAATTACCTCACTTAAAAAAAGTACTTATTAACCTGCAGTATAAGAGACAATGGAGACGTGTCTTTATTGAGTGACATGCACGTGAATTTATTACCTATTATAATTATTTTCACTATCTGCAGATGTATTAAAACTTGCCACTTGCCGTTAAGTTTAGAACAACTATTTCAATTTATTTTTAAAACATAAATCATTAATATTTTCTTTACCAAGGTGATAGTTGCTCAATTAAATCATAAAATATGATTTTATGAGCTACCATGCTTGTTGCTAGAAAATGTAGTTTGATATTAAATAATATATGTATTATTTGTATGTACCTATATAACTCTCTGTACTCGGCCACGCGTAGCTGTTGCTCAGTCTTTGTTTAAAAACACGCGCGAATTTGAATGCAACGCTGTGTCAAAATTTCAAAGCAATCGGTGAAAAAGTTTCGGAGATTTAATTACTTAATTTTGAATAAACGAATATTTACATTTTTATTTATGTAGATAGATGTGTTACGGTGAAGGCTTCACGAGGCTTCATGAGGTTTCTCCATAATGTTCTCACAGATACTTGCAATCTGCCAACCCGCACTCGAACATCCTCGTGAACTATGGTCTTAAACCAGCTCATAAGCGGTATTAAAGCCCTTACCGCTCTGAGAGGAGACGTGCTCATAGTACTGGACCGATAATCTTAGTATCTAAAACTTTATTTTTAAATTTTAGCCTTTCAAAAAAGCAGACGGGCTCACCTTACATTACACGGTAAATGGTCACCGACGCCTATGTACACCAACCCGCAACACTTTTTTCGCAATTTTTGAAGACCCCTAGAAGTCATAGTCTACTGAGTAAACCCAACGTGAATTCAGCTTATTTATAGATGTGTAGTAGAAGCGCTTATAGCCACGCAGATTGTGTCAGTATTGACCGATAAGCTGTTATCATTGAGCGCAGTCGTGAGTTGAATGGGTGACCATTACTGGCCAAATTTCATAAGTGCTTTCGTGCTTCTAAGAACTTAGGACGCTCGCGTTTGCCAGTCAACCCTTCATGAATTCCCACTGGAGCAGAAAAGCGGTAAGCTCCGGGCCTTCTCAGTTGCGAGGAGAGGCCCGTGAACTGCAGTGGACCGCCCCAGTGAGTTGTAGTTGTAGCCATAGTAGGTACCTAAGACATTGCATTCACTGCATTTATAGAGCTCGTTTGCAAGCTAGCCGCGTTAAAATTAGAAGTGTGCGAGTTAAAAATAGTCGATCGGTAAAAAGGTGGGTGCAGTCGGTCGCGTCCGCCTCTTCTAGACAAAAGGTGTGCGGCCACGTGCGCTGCGTAGGCAGATGTCGCGTTTATACTCGTCCCTTTATTAATATCCAAGCGATTTTATGCGTAAATGAGCCGATTTCGATCCGGCTTTGCTCAAGAATCTCATGGAAGGGTCAGCTTCAACACGAAATCAGAAAGACTTTCTCCTATAAAAATAGCGCTCTACAATTTTTATTGAACCGGTAGCGGTCCTCTTATCCGGCTAGGAAGATTTGAAAAAGTTTATATGCCATGCGGCATGCTATAACTAATCTCAATCTTATAACTCACATAGATCTATAGTGCGTTGGTAATGTTTGGTATCTGGTATTGATTTGTGATGTTTTTTTGTCTATGCACCACCCGGTAAGTGGTAAATCAAAGTCTTGCACTTTACTTGCTAAGAGTGTCAAAGCGTTTAATGTATTACTTAAATATTATTTTTCCTAACGCACCTATTTTCGAAAAAGCCGAATGACCTGCATATTACTTGAAAAAGCTAAACTATCTACGTGATCGCAAGGACCTCGTAGATCGTCAGCAGACGGCAGGAAAGGTGTGCGATGCGGGCCACGTGCGCGCCCGGCAGATGTCCCCGTGGCACTGCTGCCCTACACATTAAACAGGATATAATAATCGCAACGCAACAAAATATCTGAGGTAATGTTAGCACTTCACACTGCATATTTTGTACCAAGATTTGCGTTGTTTTTCCAAACTTAAAATGAGCACGCATAACAGTAGTTACGAGTACATTAGTTTGAGGAAATGACCAACTCTTCGTAGGAACTAACAGTTGTCATTGCCACCCTCAGTGCTCCCACTGTTGACAAAAATGGTAAAAAAAAACCCCGTATCAAATTTTAATGTCAACTTGCTGTTTGCTTACTTGAGAAACTCAACATTTCCTGGAAGTTTTAGTAATGTGAGGTCGGGACTGAAAATCGGTATGGTTACGCCGCGTCTCGAACTTATTCGAGGAAAATAATAAATACAGACTTAGACGTAAGTCATCACACTGGTTATTCCTCTTAATTTAAATCCTCATGCTGTGGTTGCTTCGTTAAATAAAATTTCTCTTCTTCTTCTTCTAAATCTCCATAAATTGACGAAACATTTGTAATAGCTGGGAACGATTTTTTTCTCTTTCATAATAGTTACCTAAGCAGTTGGATCGGTTCCGTGGCCGCGCCTGAATCTGTTCACATTAAAAATACAAAGAGTTAAGTTGTTACTAGTGAAATATTTAATATTTTCCCCATTCGGTAAGTTATACATCAGATTAGGTTTAGATTTCTTGTATTAATGAACAAACAACACATTAAAATTATACCAGAACTGATTAAAGGCCGTAATTACACGCTAGCGTGCAAGCAACACGCAAAATTTGTACGACCTCTTGACAAGTGGCTCTGTGTGCAATACGTGACACATAGCACGGGACATGGCGAACGTTCACGTCAAATATATTCGCTACCTTCAACGAAATATACAAGACGAAATCAAACTCTATTAGCAAAATCATTAAGTTTTTTTTACTTTGAATAAATGGATCGACTTTGCATGACATGACCATAAGGCCAGATTTGGCCACCTAAATCAAGATTGAACTATATTCCGTTACGACAGGGTTGATGTTCATGCGATGATATTGTAGATTTGCGTTGCGTGTTCAGAACCAACAACACGCGCTACGCGTAAAGGTGTTCATCCACTTGTCGAAATCTGACGCGTCGTTTGCACGTCTGAGTTGGGCCATTTAGGGGAGTTTGCTCTGTATCAATGCAAACATGCCATACTTTTACGTTCGCTTAGATTTGTACGACTTGCGTACACAATGACATGGTCGCACTCGCATGCTTATTGACTGTTATTTATTGTTCACGGTTATTGTCGAGTTAACCAAGCCAATTAATTTGTCTTTTACAATCAATTTTACAATATGTGAGCAATTCCGGGTGAACTTCCTTATATTACAGGTTTGTATTAAGTCCATCGTTTATTAACTTAAAAAGATCTATTCTAAATCATGTATTCCTGTTTTTTTAAAAATGAAAACACGTAATAAATACAAAATGAAATGACCAAATCAAAATACAAAATAAAGGACGTGATACCAAATATCTTATCACGTGGACGTGATTTTATTGATATTTACAAGATGTTCAAGACACGTGGCGTTTCACGTGCATAGTGAATGTGAGTGAACGAACTCCTTTTGTCGGCTGGCGCCAAGTGAAACGGCACCGACCTTGAGACCCAGCTACTCGTCGGCGTGGCGTTCTCTCTGCACCTATCTCGCTCTCACGCGCGGCAGAGCTGAGCGAGAGGCAACGCGTGTGGCGTTGTGGCGTCAGTGTGCGACGAAGCAACGGCACGGCCACATTGCCGCGTGTGTTTCATAACTTCGTGCGCGTAAGTAACCATTTTTATATTGTTTCAGTGAAGGTTACCTTACTATACTAATTTCATTTTATTTCAACTCATTTTTGATGGACAGATCTGATGACGTCACAATGAGAGATTACCAAGATGTTATAGTAAAGTTTGTAAAGATCGTGGAGAGATATCCGGAATTGTACGACTCTACCTTAGACGCCTACAGGACTCGACATGCTGAATTGGCTTGGGATAAAATCGCAGATGCAGTGAAAATTGAACTGGGCGAGGAATGCACAGGTAAAACGACTTAATACCGATTTTCGCAAAGATATTTAAAGGAATGCTATATTATTTGTTATTCGAATCAATCATACACCCTGACTACGCCAGTATTGTGTAATCTGATTTATTTTTCAGTTGAAGAAATAAAATCAAAATGGAAAGGCATTAGATCATCCTATAATCGATGCAAAAATAAACTTTATAACTCAAAATCCGATACAACAAGCAAAAAATATTATCTCTACGACTCACTCAAGTTTTTAGAACCATTTACTAAACCAAAAGGGTAAGTCATATTGTTTATTTGTTATGAGATACAAAACTTAGCATGTTTCCAATTATCATTCCAAGATATTTATATTAATATTTTAAATGCAGAAGTTATGGGTATGGATGTATGTTTGTGTATAATTAATACCGAACAATTCTTATGAAATTTGGAATGCCAATAGCTTGAAGTATGAAACAGGGGTATGAATATGGGATTACAATTGGTATCGAAAAACTAATTATACGCCAGCGGAGTCACTCTCGATTTTGTATAGGAATATTGCAATATTCAAATTAATGCTATGACAATGGATTTGATGCATACGGCCATACCATTCCATAACCATTCCATATAACACACCATAATATACCATTATTTATGAACTAGAATTAAAAGGGCTAAGTGGCCATAATGAGTAAATTGGTTTGTCATAAGTATTATTAATTTTTAACTGTGTTAAATATTATATTTGTTATTGAAATAATTATATTTTAAAAACAAGTACTGATTATATATTATAAGTACATTTTCATAATTTTTCAGATATAATTTAATAAAGTTAAATATTGATTGATTTTTTAATTAAATATTTTTGTTATAGACTTTCTTCAAATTTGCAAGAAATCAATTTCGAGGAGTGCGGTAATAGCGGTGATGATGATAGTATTAGAGATGGTTTTGGAAATGAAATGGACAATTGGGAAATAACAGTCAAATCAGAAGCCAGAGACGAAGAAAATGATGTCTTAAATACAAATACAGAATTTAATATTGACAGTGAAGAAATAAATGACACTAATGTGAACCAAAGCCCAGAATTAATATACAACAAACCGAAAAAGCGAAAATGCGAAGATGCAGTTGGTAGTGGTCTAAACGACAGTGAAGACTTAAACTTTTTCAAAAGTATCTTACCAGATATCATTGGATTTTCAGTTAAGGAGAAACGGAAGCTTAAAATAGGAATTCTCAAGATGATTGACGAGATCGAGGACAGCCGCACAATTGAAAGGGTCCCGTGTAACATAACACTTATAAATTAACCTTTAATAAAATAGGTGTGAGGGTAGGTGCCTTCCAAGACTTCTTTTAGAGTGATAATCCCCTGCAATTTCAATTTGATAGCTATGCTAAAACAAGATGCACAGATTCTGGCAATTGGTCTGATATTAGACAGATGTTGTTTATATTAAAAAAATGATTATTAAAACTTAAGGGTTGTGTTGTTTTACTATTTATTAGCATTTCTATTTGATTTTGCCTTTTGCGATAAGAAAATCATATTTTTGCAAAGCTGTACATTTTTACGCTTATCTGCATATTGCGTATCTAGTGCCTACCGCCATTTTCTATCGATATCACCATGTTTTTCGAGATTTGTACATTTAAAAGCGCATCGATATCTTATAAAAATGGTCCATAGTTTCCCTGATGCATTCAAACTTCCCATTTTCATGTCTGATCTCTAATCCTGCTGTGCATGGTCTATCTCGCACGCAGTACAATTTTCAGGACATATTAAAATACATACATATAAAACATTATTAATATATTGCGGAGCCGTTTTCAGGCAAAAGTTATTTGCCTTCTTACTTTCTCTTTATAGGAGATCATTGAAAATGAGATCATGAAGTAACTGAATAGATATAATGCGTAATTTATCCCTAATAACGAATTTATAATCTCTTGTAGTGATATTGGAAAACTGATATGATTATGTTGACCGGCAGGCCCAAAAGATGATGATATCACCTTTGTTTATGCATGGAAAATTAATTAGCTGAAAGCATCAAAGCGGTAAATTTCGGTGCTATAAACAAGACGTAACGATGCCTACTCGTACTTCGTTATTTAGTGATGTAACTGTATTGATTTCATTTGCTATCGGTTAATATAAAGGACAAGAAATTTAACGCGATATTTAACCATAACGAGAGTAAGATAAAAATGTATTAACTAATATAAAAGACAGTAAAAAATATTTTTTTTTAGAGGTAAGTCGGTCTGTATTCAAATGGCCACTTACAAAGTTATATCACTAAATTTACATATTATATGATTTTTTGACATACCTTAATTAATATGATGGCAAACACATGCTTTCGACAGAATTTAGAAATTGCTTAAAATATCTCTCGCATCCGAGAATTTTTTTCATGTAAACGTATTGATCTTTATTGAGCTTATTTTTCTTCAAATGGGTTGGAATATCAGGCGAAGTTGAAATAGCGGGGGGTTAAAACGAAAGACTTGTTCGGGTTCCAATGTACTCTATAGGTTAAACAAGCAATACCTTTTTGTAATTACTTCATTTACGTCTTAAAACATGTATCTAGAGATTTACATAAAGGTTAAAAATAATATGTGGTAATTAAATAGTGTAGTTTATGTAAGTAACGAGTAACTTACAACAAAAAGCAGTGAAATCCAAGTGGTAGGGACCGCTTACTAGGGGCGCCCAAATATGAATGAAACATTGAAAAATCACTTGCTTTGATAGGAGATAATAACAGCGTCAAAACCTGTATGTCTAAGAGTTCTCTATAATGTACTCAGAGTCGTATGAAGTCCACCTACCGGCCCTTGCTCATTGTCGTGTACCAACACAACAAACAACCAGGATAAGTGGTGCCGTGTGGTGACGGTAGAAAATAATACAACTGTCACCATCCCTCCTCTTCCCATGGGTGTCGCATGATGCAACTAATGGAATATAGCGGAGAACGAGCAGCAGCGTCCTCTGTGCAGCAACTACTATCTCCTGCGATCACCAACCCGCCTGCCCAGCGTGGTGATTGTGAGAAAATAAACCCATTTAGAGACGCATTTAGTCCAGCAGTGGACTGTTAAAGGCTATTGATCATGATGATGAAGCCAAGTTAGCTGCAAGAATGGCGTAAGATGTCATAGACTGACCGATTTTGTATTCACTGCTTTACTCATGAAGAACTATTTTCGAACTAATTTAATCATATTTTTTAGATTAAAAGTATATTGTCGAGGGTTTGAACAATATTACTTCGAATGTCATAAAACAGGTACTAAATATTTGTAAATTTATCAAAATTAAATACTCAATTACGTAGGCACATATAAAATCTTAAGAGTCCCATCGATTAGATAGTAAACCTAGCACGGGCAGAGCACTATCACCGCACGTATAACACACGGCCTCATTTGCATGGAAATGAGATCCGGGAACATTCTCGGAGGCGCCCTCCGCCTTCCGAAGCCTCCTTTACTTAATTACTACTACGACGTACAATGTGACGTCACTTACATCGGGTCTAGTGACTGTTATTGTATTATTTCCAAGTCACCCTATTAAACTAAATATATTATATATAAGTGTAACTAATATTATAAATTCGAAAATTTGTTTTCTTCTATTTCTACGTCTTCATAGAATTTGGTTGAGAGGTAGTTTGAGTCACGGACACGGTCATAGGATACTTTTGATCCCGAAAAAATTGCTTATAACACGCACAGTTCTCTTTGAGGTTTGTCACAGGTATCCATGGGCGGCAGTGGTTGGAGGGACTGCACGCTCGTTTGCTATTGCAGTATGTAAAAAAAATGTCTCGTACATTGTTGCAGGCGACAGCTAGTAATGTATAATCTTATACTAATTGCTGTTTTAGTAAAAACGGTCATAAACGCGTGTCTTATGTCAACCGTAATTGATTGGCTAAGCCGCCCAGCCGCGGTCTGAAGCACGATGGGCGACCAAAATCCCTAGTGGCATATCATGAGTGCCTTATTGCTTCGGAGTATAAAACAGACTTATGAAATCTTATAGAATACCTTCAGACAGCCTAAAACTTGCGCAACTCGGGTTGGCCTATTTATCTTCCCGATTTTTATTTACTTACTTTGAAATAAATGCTTGGGCACCAAATCAATTGACATTACTGAGAATTGGCAATAGATTTTATCGAGAATATCCCTCGTGAGCTTTACATGGCAGACTGAACCGAGATAGACATAGGTAGCGTAGTGTAGTGTATCAATTATGCCTAAGCATATAGTAATTACTGCAATAGTGTTATCCAGAAAGCGATGTTAGGGGCTAGTGTGGGGGCGCCACGTGCTCTGAAATGCTGATGTTATGTTAACCGGACACGCCTTAACGATAATTACATAACCTGTGCCTTATAAGACGAACATTAATTAATTAGCTGAAAGCATCGAAGCAGTCATTTCTGTAACTGTCTATAAAGATAGCTGCTGTAATAGACTGTTCAACGTACATTGGAATTTGAAATGTCATTGTTTGTGTTATTGCTTTTTGCTTAGGGATGGGAAGGAGAGAAACCGGGCTAGCCATCTGTAAATCAACACATAATAACAATAAATAACAAATAAGAGGAGTGTTGCTCATGAAAGTGGATGTTAAATGAAGTTATACTTTCACTAAAAAAAAGTAAACCGCAGCAGTGTAAGCTTATAAGCTCAATTTTTTGGAGGGGGTTTGGAACTTGGCAATTTGTTTTACAGTAGGATTTAACCTTAAAAGTTCGTACGTTCATAGTTTTCCTCATGGATAAACAAAGTTTATGCAATGGTAAAATCATCGTTGAGATATCTTATAATGATTTACTATTTGCTTCTGTGTTTATAGGTACCTAATACTAATATTATAAATGCGCAAATTTGTTTGTTTGTTTGACACGCCTTCATGGCTAGACCATACAATAGATCCTCATAGAATTTGGTAGATAGATTGTTTGAGTCACGGAGAAGGTCATAGAATACATGGATATTTTTCATCCCGAATAAATACACAGATCATGAGGGAATCAAAACATCATAAAACTTACTCAGACGACCAGTGGGCAACCGCTAGTAATACAATTAATTGTATCAGGTGTTACTTTGCGGAAATCCATTGTTATAAAGCTAAGTTTAATCTACTTTGCAACAATCCGCGAGAAAAACGTATAATGGTTTATTCTTCCATGCATATAGCACCAACACCTCCCTCCCTCCCACACAGGCAAACATTTACATATAACAATGAAAATATACACCAACAACATGCATACCACCACCAACACGTGTTCTGCCCCAAAACAGGACATCATCAGGGTACCTTAGTAGACTCTACGACGCTCGATCGCAAAATCTTTAAAAGTATTATACCATCTACGTTGTGCTCGGGGATTGTTGCAAAGTAGATTGAACGTAGCTTTATAGTTAGTAAGATACATAGTTAAGGAAGTAATACTTCTAATTGTAATATTACGTTGAGAGCTTCATAAATGATTCGCCTATTGTATCTTGGTGCACAACAAAACAATTACAATTATAGCTATCAGAGACTGCCTGCCTATCAGTTCTATATTATTTATTGCCTATTAAACTAGGATCGGATACAAACAAAACAATCGTCACCTTATTTCACTAGAATTCAATTGCAATTTTGAACTCTAAAGTTGCTACCTACACAGGAATCTTGTTAAAAGTCATCCAGAGAAAGGCATGTGAATGCTCAGGTCCGGTAGATACGTGATAAGTAGGTGCGTTCAAATAGTGCAGTAAAGTTAGTGTCACCAAGAATCTGAGGTAACATGGATATCTCCACACAGTAAAGTCATTGATTTTGTGACAAAATAAGAAGGTATGTAGTTCAACGGTTGTAAAACCGCGGCCCTTAAAATCAGAAGGTGTGCAGTCCTATCCGAGGTCAAAGATGCGTTGCTGTCCTAAAGGCAAAGATGTCGAGTTCTCCAAAACGTTCTCAAAAGAATGTGAAGTTTGCCAATCCACACTTGCCAGCATGGTGGAATCGTCCACCTCACCTCAGGAAGGGCCTCACCCGTCTCATTCTGAGAGAAGACCCGTTGTCAGTAGTGGGCTTGAGATGTTGCTGATGATGACGATGATAAAGCAATTGAGTTCCCAAATTAGGAAAGTTTATTTAACCTGGATTACATGGATTACGAAGACCTCATGATCGCACAGCGAGTGTCAATCGTAACTGATTGACAAGTAAAGCCTCGCCGGTTACGGCCAGCATGGCAGTTGGACAGGAAAACGATAGTGGCAAAATTTGTTGTGCGTTTCCGTGCTTCGGACGGAACGTAAAGCCGTCAGTCCCAGTTGTTATCGTTGAGTCTCGCCGGAGGGGCAGCTTGAAAACTTCTGTCACTCAGGCTGCCACCCATAGTGGCCCATTGGCACGTGGCAGGACACGGGTCTATCCTCTAAACTGAGGAAAAGGTTTGGAGCGTACTCCACCTGTACTTTGTCCGTCACTCAAGTTGGTCACTAACCGGCATCAAACCGCATTAGAGCAGCGTATGGAGTACGCTCCAAGCCTTTTCAGATGAGCGAAGAGACTCGTGCCATGCAATGGGCTGCAATAGGTTGCAGCCCACTTACGAAAATGTATTTTGAATGGATTATACAATTGGTCTAGTAGATTGGTGTGGTCACCCTAAGCGCAGTAGAGTGCGGAACCGGTCGGCGGACGATGTCCTGGCATTCCCGGTTTGCGTTCAGTGCGCCGCTCTAGCCTCTTGCCGACTTTCGGAATAGATATTTGATGCTAACTCTGTTTGCAAGGGTCTCTTTGTTTGATTTCTCGTGTGTTTTTTTACACCAAAATCGACTCTTTCAGGAGCGAAATATGGAAAACGTATGCTGTGTAAGACTGGCTTTTTATGTAAACAAGTAACAAATTGGCATGCAGTTATCTCAATTGCACTAATGACTATGCAACCCGTGGACTATTGGGTTATAATAAGTACAAGTTAGTTAGTTAGTTCGTAATAAGTTCTTTTAAATAAAAATTATTCCCATTCCAAACACACTTTCTCGTCTGAAACACAAACTGCTTGAATTTTCTAGCAATCGCATCACAGCAGAATGGTGCGGTTGTATTTTTTTTTTACTTTAAGAACGAAGTAAACCAACAGACCACCTCCAACTGAGATCGAAGTCAATTAAACTAGTGTTTTAATGTGCTGATATTCAAACTATTCAGGAAAATTTGATTTGATTTGAAAGTTATATCTGATATTGATTGACCAAAGAATTAATTACAAATAATATCTACGTACTTATAAACAAAGTTAAATTCTGGAGTTAAATTACTATTTTTTACAATTGAAACTTTATTATTTAAAATAAGCGTTAAAGTAATCGCGTCTTGGCCCAGATGACTTTAGATGTGCCGGCATATCAGCCACGCAACAGGGATAGAGGATTTTAAATGCAACTGGTTCGAAAAAGACAACATTTTCCTTTTCCTAGAATTAAGTATCCTACAACTTTCTAATGCCACTCTAAAACAAATCTTATTCGATTGAAATATAAAGTTAATTTTGCGTTGGTTTGCAAAAATATATGGTATCTTTTTCATCTAAACAGTGCTGGGCTACACATTTTTATTTGTGGGGATAGAAAGAGAAGAACAGTGTATGGATGCAAAAGGGCGAGAGGGATAACGACATCTAGCATTTATATTCTGGGTACGTGTAAGTTTCAGGCAACGGTCGCCGTGAAACTCGTAAATGGGAAAAAAGCAACAACGGAGAACTCAACCGCCTGTAGTGAGGGGAAACGCTCAAAAAATGTTATATAATAATTCTTATGTACAAATTAATAATTAGTTGCGATCGGTTTACTCGGACTAATCACTGGTGACTTGATGCTTGGCTTAAATTCTTGCATGCGCCGTTGGTTTTAATTATCTATCACCACGCTGTCCCAATGCACATTGGAGAGTTCAATTAATTGTAACGCATTTTTGCAGTGGCGAGTGATTTTACTGTTTCATCCATTACCAACATTACTCTGCTGCATGTATCATTCAAGTTTGTATCATTTGTTTTTTTTTTTTAATACATTAATTATCATATTACATTTTAATATGTATTATATTTACAAAACTATAAGACAGATAAAAAAGCACTAAAAGTATAAAAATATTATTTTAATATTGTTTTTTTAAATTTCATATTTATGAGTTCTAATACAAAAGACAATTTAATATTTTAGCGTAAAATATTGTCACGACTTAGTTCAATTTGTAAATTGACGACAGTATTTAATCTACAATCACCAGGCGTTACATACGAGTGCTTACATATTATACAAGGATAAATTAATTACACACAGAATTACATCGATAAACAATTAAATCTGTGTTCGCGCACATCACTAGCCACTCGTCATCGGAGCACGAGCCACGTTGATATTTCCACGTAGATTTCACTCCGTAAAACCTTTGCCGTTTATTTTTATGTACATTTTTGGTTGGCACATCTCTTTTTATTCAAGATCACTCCAATATCGCGCGCGAACTTTCTCAGGCAGCAGTTTTCAAACGTTTTATTTGATACGTGCAAGCTGTATCATACGATTGAATGTATGTGGCAATGAAGTTATCAGTTGACCAGTAACTGCTCACTATGCATAAGGCTGACCGCACATTGGCGTCTATTTTACATTGGCGGTTGCTAAAGCAACTGTCCTTTATTTAACATTAACTGCGGAAGCGACACGATTGATCGTAAGAGGGTCTGAATTTAATTTATTTAATTTTTTAAAAGCAATTTTAAAAATGCGACCGCTGCCTAATACTACAGTATGTACTACAGCTAAAGTTCTATTCGTGGTTTTGTCACGGTTGTCCGTGGGCAGCAGTGGTTGGCAAGACATGGCATTGGCATGCTCGTTTGCTATTCTTATTACATTTTTTTAAAATACCGTCACAAATTACACGCGCCGCGCGGCTATGATCGTGCGGTCTTAAGGTGATACAACGATTAGGTACCTACGTGAAATTTTCTCGAGATTTTTTTTATGAGATAGCGTCTAATTATTTTCTATTTTCTGTGCTTTTACTATATTTTTACGAATTCGTTTACAGATTTAAAATTAAAACATAGTAAGTAATCATTTCTAAAAAATCTTTGTAAAAAGTTTTGTGAAATTTTTTAAATGATGTTGGGATGATTACGTTGATTATTTTCGAGCGAGCGCTCTCTAAAGTACCTCTATGAAACAGTTTCATCACTGTCATTTTAAAACTCCATAGTCTTCCGTGATTGATCCGTGATCCGTGCGCTTTAGATTCAAGTAAGGATCGCTGTATCCTCTTAAGGCAATACAGAATTCTCCCGCACACCGCATGAGCGTCTTTAAAAAAGCCGTGTATTGAAAGGATTCAGCTGATTCCTTGCCTAGCACCAGACAGACAGCGTAAACAACACATCCAAAAATTCTTGCGTTATTTTTTCATATCTATTTCATATTTCATTTTGTTGCTACCTGATTGGAATTAGATTAAGTAAAGCAATCATTGATACATTTTTAATTCTGACCATTTTGTTCGGACATGTTGTACAGAGTTGCCGTAAAAAACATTTTCACATGTCATTGTTTTTATTGTTTTCATTCCTTTGACGAGTTTGAACCAAAGATACGATTGTGAAAACAAGTGTATTTATAATGTTTCTCTTAATGTCGTTACTCATTTAATACATATATTCTGAAAAATATTTACTATGACCACAGATAATGTGTAGGTTAATAGTATTCGCAATAGAAAATGTCATATTTTATATATGTTCATCGCAGACCCAGGGCTCCTTGGAAAGTTGTTGATTTTGTATTGCTACGATACGACTATCGCAGGGCCGCTGCGCGAATCCCTCCCCGCTTGCTTAGTATCAAATCCTGTCCTGAGCCTGACTACTTGCAAAATCTTGCTCATAAACTGGCATAATATACTAGCTAGATTAAAATTCATACATTAACATACAATACGAAAATAGTCGAACTATGTGTACCAGTCCATCAATTCTCGTTCCTTACTTTACGTAATGATGCACTGATATTGTCAACGTTGCGACTGCCAGTAAATAGGCCTTACATAAAAAGATAACTTTAACAGAATAAGTTAAATATCATGGCCTATATATTACGGTATTTTATCATTAACTTTGTGCCTAGCTCTTATTGTCTACACCATTTTTGACTTTTAATTAAATACTTGAGTATACGTTCGAAATGGTATGTCTGTCATGGCACGGGCATGCCAGTACACCATGAAGTACACCGGGTTTTATCAGTACTTAGCAATCTAGCGGAACATTCATCCTAAGGTGAAATTCCTCTAAGTCTAAAGTTACATTTTCTTGTTATATTTTATTTTTAGATGCAGTTGAACTTTTGACCGTAAGTCGTTACACTGAACTTTCATTACGTGTGCTTCTTTCTTGCAGAAATATTGTTCTGTTTAATAAGGTTCCGCAGAAAATCAGCGCTGCGTCACTGAGAGGAAGCCTTTTCGGGACGAGAGGTAAATAATTATTTAAATTATTGTATTTCAAAGTTAGTTTTATAGTCACTACTATACTGTTTTAAAGAGCATTTTGAGTAGTTATATATATAGTTTTTTTGGATATTGTAAAGACCATACGTAAAAGTGTTAGGAGAGAGAGGCAATATAATAGCTGCAAAATAAATATTGCCAAGTCGATCGATCCAGGTGCCACATCGTGTCGTACAGGGTCCCTGCCAACGCGCCAAGGAATTATATTTATATCTTTTAAATCAGTTATGACTACTTATGACGCCGCTGCGCCGGCGCATCCCTAGCTATCTGTATGAGTCTCGTGTGTCCGAGCGTCGCCGTTCACTGTCTGTGTGACACTAGCTTTAGTTTAGCATGCGCGGACAGATCCCTGAGATAGAGCGCGCTGCAGCGCCCTCACCCCGCGGCGTCTCAAGGCTTGAGAGTTGTAGGAACCTTTAAGGTGGTACAACGGTTTTTAAATGTTTTCAATTCCACAAATTTTCCTTCTTTCATAGGATTACGAACCTCGTTTTTGAACATAATATGTTTCTTGCCTATATGATCTATGTAGCTCAAAACAAACACGATTACTTGAAATTTTCTCGAGAATTTCCCACTGTAACTTGCAATCAATAATTGTGCCAATCATTAATTGTGAGTGCGTTTTAAGTTTTTACCTGTTAGGTACGTCCATAAGATCCTTCATAAAAGGTACCTATCTACTATGATTTCGATGGGCATACGGCGTCGTACTACCCCCATGAGTTTGAAAACGACAAACTTCTACTCCGAGCAACCGCCTCCTCTTTCAACAATGGGTAGTTAGCAGTCCTCACAACGCTTGAGCATCACTAGACGAGATAAAATAGTATTCGGTCATTGTGAGTCAGATGTCGCGTAAGGCGGAGCGCACGAGATAATTTCACCTGACCTCTGCCGGTTCATTGACTGCGAGCGCGGCCTGCAGTGGTATATGCATGTCTAGCAAGCCCGACGGCGCAAGTTACGAGCGGGGGTCGTATCTTCGCATGGGTGTGTTGGTTAGCTCCACGGAAAACATGATAATAATACACTTTATTGTACATAATCGTTACACAAAACACACATGATACTTAACAAAATATTCTTACATTGTACTCATATTGTTTTATACCTAGAATAGGTATAATAATGATTGGATATTTCAAATATTTTAATATCTTTGGATAATTTTGAACATACGCGCGGATGAAGTGATGCGCCTTGAAAATATACGACGATCAAATTTAGACTATGATGATGAAGAAGGCTTAAGCGATTGATTTTAAACCTCTTTCGGCATAATTCCTGAAATTAATAAAGCTTAGGATATTCCTCTACGCCTACGATATATCGATAAGGTTCGTTATATCACATAACTTATACCCTGTCTACCAAAGAGCCTACTGTATATAAAGTGTTTCGATGTATAAAGGAGATGTAGAAACAAGGAGGCAATTTATCTCGAAATGTGTGGGCGTGATAATGCTAACCCTGTATCTATTGGTGAGTTACTTATTGTTGTTTTCTGATGGCGTGGACTAAGCCAGAATGCAGTACATTTTATGATATCTATCGACATGAAGTTCATACACGTGTATTATAATCTTACCAATGAATAAAATTGGAGTGTCTGTCTTTCATATTAAAATAAAAATAAATAATTACCAATGATAAAATAAATTGGAGTGTAGGTATGTCTGTGGTCAAATTAAACATTGACCCAAGCATTGCTTACCTTCCGCATCCCTCTCGCTCGCACAATATAACATTTTCAATAATTGTTGTAAAAGTCTAGGAAGACCTGAAAAATGTGATATTATCTTTGTTGACAGTAAAATTACGAACATTTTAGATATATTTTAATTTTCTTGTACAGAAAGATGCAAAAGAAAATTCGTATTTTTGTTGCCTTTTTCTGTCTCGAAAATGAAGTATATGAAAATAAAAATATTATTATGTCTAAAATGTCCATAAGTGTATTGCCAACAATGATAATAAGTAACATTTTTCAAAAGTATACTTTTACAACTATTGATAATGTTGGAATGTGCAAGCGAGAGAGATGCCAAATGTGCGTGAGTGTCCTCTTAAACTAGGTAAACTCGGAATTTATTTCATGTAAATAATATCTGAGTGGCTCATTCTCACTGGTCCATACAATTTTATTGCATAATGTGCCTTTCTGTATGCCACCTTATACATATATCGAGCTATCTGATGTATTTCATTGATCGTTATCTTGCAGGCGTGGTTCGATCGAGCTACTGATTTAAGGAGTTTCACCGTTTAATGACTGGTGGTAAAAATTAAAATTTGTCTGGCGCTGACTTACCGACGTTTTTCATTCTGGACTTACTTAACCTCATTTTATCGATCTACTTGTATTTTTTTTTTACTAAAATCTTTTTCTTTGACACTGTGTCTACACATTGACTGCTTAGTTTTATTGTATGAACATTGTTCAACTAACAATAATCATTGCGCCAACGCTATACGAGTATGTAATGTCTATGCCCTAATTTTCTACAGAGGTTCCACATTTACTGCAAATTAGTGCATTGGAATCCAATATTTTTAGATTTATTTACTGACAACTTACTTATTTGCTATCTTTACCACAATTGTTTCAAAATATAGTACCTTCATGGAGCACGTAAATGGCTCGATAATCCACTTAAAAAAAGTTCAGTTTTAAGTCCTAATCTGGCGTGTTATGCTGACGACTTCAACAATGACATAAACAGTGCTGAAAGAATGGGTCTCTGATTAAGGAGATAAGTGCGTTCTTCCTGATCACGGCTGGGATACTTAGGATGTAGATTAAATGGGTATGCCAGAGGTACCAATCTGAGTGAACCGTTAGTTTTCTACAAATTGAAGTCACGAATAGATGTATAATATTCTAGATAATAGACTTAATACTCGTAGTACGAAAATTTCACAATTCATGATTTGTTTGTCCAAAAACGCTATAAAATGAGTTTATTTGTAAAATGAATGGAGTAACACAATACAATACAAAAATGATTTATTGTACACCATTAGACACCATAAGATACATTAAAAAAATAAAATATTTGACAGTAATATTAAACATCACACTTTCTTGTAGTTAGTACGTAATTTTTTTTAATCTTAGATTAGAGAATCATTAAATTTTGTTTATTACATTTTAGATTGAATATACAACTTATCATTAAGATCGCTGGATGTATGTATGGTAGTCTTTTTTTCTATAGTTACTGAAAATTACAAACATCTATTCTGTTTTAG